>VSMD01012030.1:0-47722 GCA_008750895.1 Mirza zaza | reverse complement strand
ATGTGTGCTGGCCATGGCCTCCGTGGGTCTGTGTGGCGTGGGGCGGCCGTGGCCTCCATGGGTCTGTGTGGTGTGGGGTGGCCGTGGCCTCTGGGTCTATGTGATGTGTGCTGGCCATGGCCTCCGTGGGTCTGTGTGGCGTGGGGCAGCCATGGCCTCCGTGGGTCTGTGTGGTGTGGGGCGGCCATGGCCTCCATGGGTCTGTGTGGTGGGCGGCCATGGCCTCCGTGGGTCTGTGTGACGTGTGGTGGCCGTGGCCTCCGTGGGTCTGTGTGGTGTGGGGCGGCCGTGGCCTCCGGGTCTATGTGATGTGTGCTGGCCGTGGCCTCCGTGGGTCTGTGTGGTGTGGGGGGCCATGGCCTCTGTGGGCCTGTGGTGTGGGGGGCCATGGCCTCTGTGGGCCTGTGACGTGGGGGGCCGTGGCCTCTGTGGGTCTGTGTGGTGTGGGGGGTCGTGGCCTCTGTGGGTCTGTGACGTGGGGGGCCGTGGCCTCCGTGGGTCTGTGTGGCGTGGGGTGGCCATGGCGGGTCTTCCGCCCGAGCATCCACGCCTGTGCTTTGCAGGGCGCGGCCGGCCAGCAGGACGCCGAGCGACTCGCTCTCCCGGCCCTCCAGCAGAGGATCCCCCTCTTCCCCAGCACCCACCTGGCTCCCTACCTGAGCACCTCGCCCCTGGAGCGGGACGGGGCAGCGCACAACCCCCTCCTGCAGCACATGGTCCTCCTGGAGCAGCCGCCCGCGCAGACGCCCCTGGTCACAGGTGAGCCCCCGTGGCCCGACTGTAGCCCCTGCACGCTCTGGGGTGTGGGACCCGGCGTCCCACCTGGAAAAGGCGGAGGGAGGCCTATCTCCACCCCGAGGTTCCTCTGTGCATGTCGCTTCGCCGTCTCGGCTCCGATGACAAGCCAGATCTCACAGCAAAGTCAGGTAGACAGAGCGACACTGGACGCCACGTACAGTTCTTAGTTTCGTAGAGGAGGCCGCTGGCTCTCCATCTGGGTTTCGGGCTGGCTGGAATCAAGCCCGTGGCGGGAGCTCAGCACGGCCCTGGTAGGTGGTTTCTGTTAGCACCGGGAATTCTGCACAAACATACAACTGTCCAAGGACGGTTATATTCAGAAAAATGCAATTCAGAGGAAAATAAGAAATTTTTTATTAAATTTGCATAGCAACAGCACACTATTAAAGTATTGCCCCAGAAATGACGGGCGTGTGGCGCTGTCTATAAAACGAGACAGGACCCTCCCTGCACAGGTTGCCCTTACTTTGGCTTCCTAAAAGTCTGTTTATTCACAATTAAAAGCTAAAATAACCTCAGAGCTGTGTCATTTACACTCTGTGACGCGTAACTTGGTTGCAAACACAGGAGCTTGGCGTGTCGCAGGCCACAGCACTGAGGACACACATGTCTGGGTGTGGTCTGGCGTGCTTGGTCTTTTGGTTCTGGTTTGGTCTGGCACACAGGCGCATTTTGGTTTTGTTTTCTCATTTTGTGCTGCTCTCGTATGCCCATGTGGACGGGGGGCCCCTTCTTCCCCTGGAATGGAGGCCGTCCCGCCGGAGCCACACGGAGGGTCCTCACGCTGTGCCTGGCCCCTTTCTGCGTGTGCCCCAGCCCGTGCAGAGCTGAGGGGCCCTCGGGACAGCCAGGGAGCGCGGCAGCCCGGGTGCTTTCCCGAGCCACAGGCAGGGAGCGGCAGCCTGGGCGCTTTCCCGAGCTGCAGGCAGGGAGCGGCAGCCGTGTGCGCCTCCCGAGCTGACCCGCCGCCGCGTCTGCGTCTGTTAGTGCCAGCGTCGGACGGCAGGGTCTGAGGGCGCCTGAGCTGCTCTCCCCTGTCATCTGTGGGATGGAAAAGACGCCCAGCCCCGCAGCTAACTAGGGTTTGCTCCACGCCTGTCCCCTCCCTTCTCTCAGTCGGTTTGCTCGCACGGCTAAGTGGCACGCATGGCCGTGTGCGGCGCCCGGCCCCAGGGGACAGCCTCTCTATAGACACTCAAAATCTCAGTGACGATTTTTCGAGAATCTCACCTCTCCAGTAGACTTGCCGACCTCGGCTTCCTCTCGTGGTTGATGACGTTGCTTCTTCCCTCTCTGCGGTTGGTGGCCCTCGAGTCTCAAGACCGCCCTGAGTGTTGGCGTTGGGGCTCCTCAGTGTACCCCCTCCCAGGCCCGCAGGCCCAGCGGGCTCCTGTCTTGCTGTCCCGCTGTGCCCAGCGTGCCGGGCCGTGTTTCCCTCGCAGCCTCTGTGCCGATGTGACATGTGCCACCCCCTGAAAACCCACGCGCCCCTTCTCTCCCATGTGGCCATTGCAGGTTCCTGGGCTGCCGTGGTTCTGCCCTCACCCCGGCTAGAGGCCTCAGGGCAGCGTCTCGGTGCCATGTAGACACGCGGACGCCTGCACCCCAGCTACATCCCACCCGGCGACCTTGGGGAGCCACTCATTTGCTGTGTGCCTCGTTGTCCCATCTGTAAAATGGGCATGCTGAGGTCTGCCTCACTGAGTGTGAGGAGGGTGAAGCGGGTTGTGTGTTCACGCAGGACAGCGCCTGGCGCCAGGAGCCCCTCTAGGTGGCGGTCGCTGTGGTTGTGGCAGTTGCTCTTGGTTTTGTTGCTCTCAACCCTCACGCCCCCTCTGGCCCCTGTGTCCCGGGCTGCCCCCCATGAGCTCAGCCCAGGTCGGGTCCACTGGGGTCACCCCGTCCTGTCCTAGGGAGAGGCCTCCCAAGCGAGTCTGTCCTCCCGCAGCCGCTGGAGCGCCCGCTGTACCAGAGGGGCCGCTGGTACGGGAGCGCCAGCCCCATGCACTTGTTAAACTTCACATGGAAGCTGAAGCCAGATTCGGTTCTCAGCTACGTGTGCAGCAACAATGCCCGTGTGGCCGTGGCTGCCCTGTCCAGCGCTTCTGTGATCGCGGACAGTCTGTCGGACAGCACTGGCCTGGCACAGAGTCCCAACGTGTCCTCGTGGACCTTCCATGGGGCCTCTCCCCCTCATCCCCTGCCCAGGACTCTAGCCAGGCCGGCACACTCAGCACCGGCCCAGCCACTACAGGGGCCCGCGGTGAGTGCTGCTCCTAGGGGCCGCTTCCTCCGTCTCTCCCTCGGCACGGGCTCCCCCCCCCCCCGTGCCTGTCCACGTTTGCGTGGCTTTGTCCTGCCTCTTCCTGTGGCTTCGCTCAAGCATGGTCTCCCCCTCCCCCCCCCCGCTGGAAGTACGTTCCCCTGTGGAGCAGAGACTGTTTTTCCGCCTCTTCCTGGTCGTCTTCAGTGCTGAGTGGTCGCAGCGAGCGTCCTGTCTCTGATGCGGCTCGGTGTCTCGTGGAGGTTTGCCGTTGTTGGTTTATGCCGGAGACTCTGCAGCTGCTTTCCTCCTGGTAGCCCTGCCGCATGTGGGGTGCCAGAGCTGTGGGGAGGGTGGCCCGGTGCCAGCGGGGACAGGGGGCCACTGTGACCACAGGAGCCAGGCTCCATCCCCGCACCCCAACCCAGCAGGGCACCCCTGCAGGCGGCTGGGGCACCTGCCACGGAATTTTGTCCTAGCGTACGAGGATTCTGTGCCCGAACGACTATGACAGTGTGTCCTTGAGACCACAGCGTGGTAGCCTGCCGTCAGAAACTCCTGCTCATGATGGTTTCAGGGG
Organism: Mirza zaza; assembly: GCA_008750895.1. Classification (NCBI taxonomy): domain Eukaryota; kingdom Metazoa; phylum Chordata; class Mammalia; order Primates; family Cheirogaleidae; genus Mirza; species Mirza zaza. Next base: position 44,081 of record VSMD01012030.1, on the reverse strand, counting down.
TCCGCGTTGGAAACCGCTGGCTGGTGATTGGTTCCCCCCACCGGCTGGCGATCGGTTTCCCCCGAGGTCAGGGCGCTCACTTTCCAGCGATGCCGTGGGTGGACCATCCCCACGTGCGGTGGCCCGGGGACCCACACCCCGGGAGGCGCTAGCATTTAACTCCGGGTGGGTGGGCAGGAGGGGCCGGGAGACAGTGAGGGGCCAGCCCACGGGGACACGGCCTGTGCCCCAGGGAGGCCCCCGCCCCTTGTGAGGCAGGGGTCTGGGGACCCCCGGCGACCGGGGAGGGCGCCGAGAGGGGGCGTCCTGGGGGGCTGCGCAGCCGTCCCGCCCGGGCCTATGCGCTCGAGTCGCTCGTTCCTCACCCCAGGGGAGCCGGAAGCCGAGTCCCTGTGAGGTCAGTGTGTCCCCTCTGCGGCTTGGTCCCCAATGTCACCCTTGACTTGCGTACGTGCTGAGACTTTGGGGGAAACACTGAGGAAGACAGGTTTTAGCTTCTCAGTGTTTTTCGAGAGAGGCCTTTTCAGTGACTCAGTAGACTTTGAATCCCATAAACGCAGCGTTGTGTGACCGGCTGACACGGCGTGACCCCCGTGACATCGCGATCTGCAGCTGGTGGGTGCCGAAATGCCTTCTGTACGATGTTTGCCTTTCTCTTCCTTTTTTTTGCTTTGTCAGGGAATAATCCCGCCTTTTGAGCGATTCACTTTAACTGCGCAGCCAAGCCCCGACAGTAGAATTTAAGGCAGCACGTCTTTCCAGAGAGTACGGGGCTGGATGAAAGGGGTGGTGTTGAGGGAGCAGGTGGCTGACTTCTGACAAGGTGGCGAAGGACGGTGTTGTTGGGGTTGGGTCTTCTTCCTATGCGTGTGCTCTTTCTGTCTGCGCAGGACGCGACGGTTTTAAATGCTCAGATAGCCCTGTGAAGAGGGAGAGAGGTGCTGAGGGGTGCACACCCACTGGGCACAGCTAAGCCCGGCCACACACAGGCGCCCCGGCCACCCCTGGCTTCAGGCTCGCCGAGGACAGGTGTCCCGGGATGTCCCCAGAGCCCTTGCAGTGGACAAGCCACCAGCCCATAGGCAGGGACATCGGGCTGCTTCACAGGTGCCCGGTCCCGGAGCTGGCCGCCCAGGGCCACTCAGAGCTGGTGCGGCCTCTTCATCTGTCCTTTCACCTGGCCAGGCGCCCTTGGCCGTGGCCATTTGCACCCTGAGCGATGTTTAGGGCTCACCCACCTCAGGCCACCAGGGGAGCAGGTGACCAGGGAACAGGGGAGAGGCTCTGACAGGCCCTTTGGCCTACAGAACCACGGAGGGACAGTAAACTACCCGAACCAGCAATTTGCAAAAGAGAAAATGCAGATGGATGAAAAGCGTTCATAAGGAAAAATGTTTCTTGAAGCTACGTACAGGAATAGGTTGTGTTTTAAATGGGGATTCAGATGCCAATTAAAGCAAGATCATCTCCTATCAAAACAGACCTTTTAACCTAAAACTACAGGGTAGGTGGGGTGTGGTGACACCGGCGTCCTCCATGCAGCTGGCAGGGCGCAGCCGCTGCGGAAGGCGGTTTCGACAGCATGCATCAGGGTTTTTAATTGTCCGTGCCATCTCAGTGCATAAACTCAGTGCATTAAGGGGCCCTGAAAACGATCCAAACCCTGAGGACAGTTGTTTTTCCCTCACAACACAGCTCCTGCAGCAGTCAGGGAGGGGACCCCTGCAACCCCCCAGGCCCCGGGACTGCTTGTGGCAGCGTCCCCCGCAGGCCGCTGGCCCGAGGGGTGGCCGTGCAGTGGCCACTCTCAGGAAGGGCCCGTTGGCCCTTTGCGACCTGCCACAGGGGCCTCCCGGCCTGTCCCGCGTCAGCCTGATGCTACCAGATCGCCGTTTGTCTCCCCAGCCAGGAACCAAGCCGGGGTCTGGGAGGAGGAGGCACCCGGGCGGCGGGGCACGGCCCGGTGGCCCCATCACCTACTGAGCAGCCCTCTCCCTCCTCTCTTCCTCCTCCTCTCCCCCTCTGCTGTCTCTTCCTCCGTGTTATCTTCAGACTGGTATCTTTCAGGCCTGGGAGCCCTGCCCCTCCACGCACAGCCGCTGCTCGGTGCGGACCGGGTGTCCCCCTCCGTCCACAAGCTGCGGCAGCACCGCCCGCTGGGGCGCACGCAGTCGGCGCCACTGCCGCAGAACGCGCAGGCCCTGCAGCACCTGGTGATCCAGCAGCAGCACCAGCAGTTCCTCGAGAAACACAAGCAGCAGTTCCAGCAGCAGCAGCTGCACATGAGCAAGGTGGGTCTGCGGCGCGGCCGTGCGCCCCGCCTTCTCGCTGCTCGGTGTCGGCCCTCCCGCCTCGGGCCAGGCCGGGCGGCGCCAAAGAGAAACGGCGAACGCGCGCTCCAGCCGGGCACAGAGCCGGGCGGGGGGTCGCTTTGCGGGACTGGGCTCGGGGCAGTTCACCTGCAGCAGGAAGCCCCGGCTGTCCCCGTCCCCGTCAGCAAGCGTGAGTGCAGCAGGACCACCCCGCACACAGGACGCGCTCGTGTCAGAGCGTGGCGTGTGGTACTTGGGCGGTTTTGTCCTTGGGTCTGCTAAGGCCATTTACTCCGTGTGTCTGTAGGCAAAGCTACAGCCCAGAGCCCCGACGGTGCAAGGGTGTGGAGTCCCGCAAGCGCCTGTTCGCAGTCACGCGGTGCTCGCAGCATGCTTGCTCGTCGGGGGGACGCCGGCAGAGGCGGTGTGGGGCCCAGGGCAGCCCGCGTAGGTCAGCGTCCCTGCGGAGGTGCTGGGAGCCTCGGGCCGGCTCTCAGGAGGGAGGAGCAGGAGGGTGGTGCTGGGATGCTGGTTCGCAGGGAAGCAGAGTCTGAATGCGCTTCTGTCAAGGGCTGGCGTTTGACGTGAAGCACGTTTAGTGTTAGAGTGACATGAGCTGCTTGGAGAACAGCCCAGAGGTTCCTCCGAAGGCTGCACACGGCGGCCAGGTGGCCCGCAGAGGTGGACACAGGTGCGCACGGAGCCCACCCCTGACATTCGTCGCCTGTGACAGCCATGCCCTGGAGACAGCTCCGGCGTCCAGGCAGTGACGGACGGTCAGGCAGACGTGGCCTGTCTGTGCCGTGGGACGTCATTCCTCCCTGAGAAGCAATGAGGTTCTCACACGTGCTACCGCGTGTAGGAGCCTTGAAAACATTGTGCCCAGTGCAGTGGGCTTGTCACAGTACCGGGTAGGACACGCTCCCATTCACACGCGTGTGCAGGGCAAGCAAGTCCCGAGAGACAGGGAGCAGGTCAGTGGTTCCCAGGGTGGGGTGCCGTGGGGAAACGGGGCACCGTAGCCCGCGGGCACCGAGCTTCCTCTAAGGGTGATAGAAATGCTGTAAGATTAGACCACGGTGATGGTTGCACAGTTCTCAAGTGTGCTAAAAACGGCTGAATTATATAATTTAAAAGTGTGAATTTCATGGTATGTGAATTACATCTCGGTGAAGCTGTTACAGGAATAGAGGCTGAGATGATGGGAGGGGAGCGTGGGGGACTCCGAGAGGCCTGGCGGGTTTGGAGGAGGACAGGTCGTCTCCACACGGGGTCTTTGCTGCGCCGGCGTCACCCTGGCTTCGGGGGGGCCTGGTCCCGGGGCCTCCCGCCGTTCCCTGAGGAAGGACAGGATGAGGGAGGAGGGAGGTTTGCAGGTGTGAGTGGACAGGACCCCCGTGCAGGTGCAGGGATGCGTGAAGAGGGAAGCCCCCATCTGTCACCTTCTCACCGTGGGGGGGCTGCGTCCGGCCGACCTGAGCGCGGCACCATCAGCAGCTCGCTCCCGCCAGGTCCGTGGGCTTTACGGCTCCAGCCAGAGGGGCCTGCTCAGCACCCAGGGCCGAGGGCTCCCGCTGCTCGGTGGCCAGGACGGGGGCTGCCTTGGGGTGGGAGCCAGCTGCAGCCCCTGCCCAAGCCCGTGCCCAGGTGTTCTCCGTGGCAGGGACGGGCATATGGCAGAGGACACCCGCCCCCAGGGCCTGACCCCGGCGTGGGGCAGGTGCCCACCGTGCACTGCCACGTAGAGCCCCCACTCCCCCAGGTCCCCCTCGGCCCCGCAGGCCTGGGCGCCAGACAGCGCATGGCGCGTCAGAAGTGGGCGCGGGCAACCCCCTCGCCGGGACAGGACGGCGCTGGGCGTGGGCGAGACGGGAGCCTGCCAAGCGCCGCTCCCCCGCGTGTGAAAGCGCTCACGCTCGCCCTTCTCGCACCTGCTCGGGCTGTTAGTTGTATCATGTCATTATCCGAGTCAGAGGTGGGAAGTTTGAGGGAGACAGGAGACACCTATTCGCACGTGGCTTGCTCCTGAAAGGCGCAATTCAGAGCTGGGCAATCTCGCCGGATTTTGTTGCGTGATTGATTCACAGCAGCGGGTGACAGTCGATGGAAGCGTTTGTACAGCGTTTTCCTGGGGCGTGCAGGGTGGCGGGGTCTCACCCAGCTCCGCCCAGCGCTGACGCACCTGCCCTTCCTCCCGGGGTGCTACTCCCTGGGCTCGATCCCCGAGGGCGTCTGGCAGCCGTGTAGAGGCAATGCCGCCTGCACCTCGGCCCCTTGAGCCCAGGCCCGCCACGCGGTGGCTCCAGCAGTGTCACCCAGAGAAGAGAAGACCGCCAGCAGCCAGGTGTGTCCACTCCGGCTTCCCTGAGGTCCCTGGCCGGGAGAACTGCTGCATCGGGCTCAGAAAGCACTACGAGGCAGATGAGACCCAGGAGCGTTCCTCAGGCCCCAGCATGGACGTGGCCGGGCTCTCCAGCCGCGTGTTGGCGTCTGTTCTCAGTTCCAGGTCCCTGCAGGCAGCGGCGTTTAATAGAGGTCTGCTGTGAAAGGAACTTTCTGGAGAATGCATGCCACAGAGACGAGTGGAGCTTTTGAACCCGGAAGCGAAACCGCCCTCTGGTCTGTGTCTGCTGGCCGCGTCCTGCCCCGACCACGGCGGGTCTGGTCTGGGTGCCATGGGGAAGGCGTACTTGGCGATGCGCGCTTTTCTTCCTCTTTAGAAAGGATGTTGGAGGCTTCCTCGGACGTTGGAGCAAGGGGCCGCCCTGCCAAAGGCTCCGCACAGCGGTTGGGGCGCCACACAGTACCGCGGCCCTGTGCGCTGGGGGCTCGCTCAGCGTTCCCAGGGTTGGATGTGGCTCCCTTCGTCGTGACATTCCCGGTCTTGAATGCGAAAACTGGGACTCACGTCCTGGGTGGTCCAATTATGAGCGTGTCCAGCAGTTTTTAAGCGCTGGCCGTTTACCAGTTTGGTTTGGGCCCTGAGCTCCAGTCTGACTTTTTAAAAATGTGTTGTTCCAAATGTGGACACGCGTCTGCGCTGACTTAATTGATAAAAGGGGCTGTCCGCGTCCAGAAGGCCAGTGGACTACGAAGAGCTGATTTGCTTGTCTTTGCTGCTGCCACCTTGCTGCCGTGTTGTTGCAACATCGTTGCCATGCCGCTGCCACGTTGTTGCCACGTCACCACGTCGCTGCCACATTGTTGTCGCGTCACTGCCACGTTGTTGCCACGTCGCTGCCACATTGTTGCCGCACCGCTGCCACGTTGTTGCCGCACCGCTGCCACGTTGTTGCCGCACCGCTGCCACGTTGTTGCAGCAGGCTCCCTTCTGAGGCCAGCTCCGCAGCATGTCCCGGGCCACATCCAGGCCAGTGCAAGGCAGAGCTGGATTTCACAGCGGGAGAGATAGAGCCAGGCTTTATCTGTGGCCGAGGCTGGCCACGCATGCACCTGCTGTGACGCGGTGGCTGCTGCCTGGGCAACAACCCCCTGGACGCCCTCCGGAGCACCGGGCAGATCCACGGCCACACCTTGGGCCTCCAAGGGTCCTTTGCCTCAGCCGAGCTTCTCTGTCCTGGGCGCCCCAGTGTCCTGACTTTTCCAGAGGGGCCCGGAGGCCTCCGCCCTGGCCAGGAGATGTGGGAAGTGCGCCCCATAAGGGTGCCCCAGCCCACACTGCCACACTTCTCTGACTGTCCTTGTCCTCGGTGCAGCGTTGCTCCCAGGCCACCGCCACTGCCCACTCTTCCTCCTCCTCCTCCTCCTCTGAGCTTCTCAGACGGGCTGCACGAGTAGGGTCCCCACTCCAGGGAAGCACCCTAAGCGTGGGGGCGGGGAGCCACACCCCCAGGCAGACCTGGGAGACGAGGCCACACTGTCCTGGCCCCGCAGGCGCGAGCACCCCGGTATGTCAGACAGCGAGCAGGAAACCAGCAGAAGTCCGAGGCTCTCTCACAACCAGCCGTTAGCCCTCCTGCTGCCCTGTGTGGAGGGACGTAGAGCACACCTGGCGACGGCCTGCTCACATCAGGGGCAGCCAGCACCTCGCGGCCTCGGTGACCTGAGCCCGTCCTGTGTCCTCAGCCCCTGGTCTGCGCCCCTGTCCGCGCCTCACTCTGCTGCCGCCCCCTCGCACCTGCACGCCCAGGGGCAGAAGGCTCCGTCCCCTGGAGGCCGGGCTGCCCGTGCGTCCATCCCAGCTGCCACCTGCCTTCCTCCACGTTCTCCCCAGCTCTGTGCCGCCTCTTCCAGAGCTTTCTCCAAGTTCTCCTTCCAGGGTCCTGCGCTCCGTGCTGTCCCCCAAAGCAGTTTGCTGTGACAGGCTCCCAGCCTCTCAGCGAGCCTCCCGCAAGCCACTTGGCAGGCCACATCCTGCCACCCTCCTTCCACGCCAGGCCCTAGGGGAGCGGCGGGAACTGAGAGCGCCAGGGACCCTGTGCCGAGCGGTCCCAGAAGCCGAGACCCGGGTGCCAGGTGCCGCGGTCCCCTGTGAGATGCAGCCTCGTGTGGCACTGGGCACACGCAGGGACAGCAAGTCCCCCCAGGTCCCCCGTCCTCCCTGTCCCCACCCAGGCAGGCCTTGGGAGACTCCAGCGGACACTCTGATGTCACCATCAATGTTCAGGGGTCACCTGTATCAGATGACGCCTGGGTCCCCCCGCCCTTGCTTGTGGCCTTTTGTGCCTCAGCCCTGCTGCTCCCTGCAGCCCCAGCGTGACCTGCAGTCCGCTCTATACACTGCTGTCTGCATGCCCCCACCTGGGGGCCTCCACGTCCCAGTCCACCTGGCTCACGTTCGATGCGTAGTGGCTGCGTGCCGTGCTGATGAGTCAGAGATGGTCCCTCCCTCGCGTGACTGGCAGACTGCCAGGAAGGTGGATGGACACAGAGGCAGACACAGCCACAGCACTGCAGGAAATGCCATGCTGGGACTGCAGAGGGCCGGCCACGGGAGGGTGGGGAGGGTCAGAGAAGCTTCTGGAGAAAGCAGCAAGTGCTGGAGGCCTTAGGGGCCGCAGGGCGTGGCAGGGGCTGCGGACCGAGGGAAGCGCGTCCCGGTGAGCTGTGCACGGCCGTGGGCAGGGAGGCTGTGGTTGTAGGGCCAGACAGCAGGGGAGCCTGGGAGGAGCACTCTCAGGGCTTTCAGCAGGGGACCAAGAGGTCAGCTGGCTGTCTGAGAGCTCGCCGTCAGCGCCGCTTGGAGAAAAGGTGGGGAGGGTCGAAGCTGGAGGCCACGGCCACAGTCCAGGCAAGACAGGCCCGGAGGGAGGCGCGGGAGAGGCCCTCAGGTGAGCAGGAGGCACAGGGCGCGACTTGGCGGCTGGCATGGGGAGGTCCCCTTGGCCAGGAGAGGTGGAGGCAGGAGGCAGAGGCTTGGAAGAGGCTGCCGAGTTCAGCTTGTGCCGGCTGAGCCATGGTGTCTCTCGAGCCGTCAGCTCTGGAAATGAAGAGCGAGCCCAGGCCCCACGCAGAGACGGCAGCATCAGGAGTCTGTAGCAGGAAGAGATTGCCCAGGGTGGAAAGGGGCGCAGGAGCCGGCCCGGGACAGCGAGACTGGGGCGTGAGCGGGCAGGGAGGTGGGCAGGGGGCAGAGGGAAGCACCTGCCACCTGCTCCACCCAGAGGCCGCGGGGGGGATGTTGTGGCCGCGGGGGGGAGGTTGTGGCGTGTCCCTGGGGTCCAGCGACAGGCTCTGTGGACGCAGGTCTCCTTGGCTGGGTGTCGGGCGGAGGGTGTCTCACAGCAGCTGCGGCTGTGAGGTCAGCGCTGGCCTCTCCCCCACACACACGCTGCCCGCAGTGGTCGGGGGACACCCACAACGTGCTCCGCGTTTCTCTGCACCCGACCCCGCCCGGGTGCTGGGTGCACGCCAAATGCCGGTGTGTCCTCCCTGGGCCAGGTCACCCTGTCCGTGGGCTGGGCGTCATTTCCTCAGCACCACGGACAGCGCCCGGCTCTCTGTCCTGTGGGGACGGGAAGGCACCTGCTGGCCTTGGTTCCAGGTGGCAGCGCGCCCTGGCGTCCTTCGTGGTGTGCTCGTGAAGGGCGGTGTTTGCGATGAGCCCGGCTGCCCTGGGTCGCGCTGAACTCCGTTGTCGCTCCGGGTTGCAGATCATCCCCAAACCCAGCGAGCCGGCCCGGCAGCCTGAGAGCCACCCCGAGGAGACCGAGGAGGAGCTCCGCGAGCACCAGGCCCTGTTGGACGAGCCGTACCTGGAGCGGCTGCCGGGGCAGAAGGAGGCGCACGCGCTGGCCGGCGTGCAGGTCAAGCAGGAGCCCATCGAGAGCGAGGAGGACGAGGCGGGGGCCCCGCGGGAGGCGGAGCCAGGCCTGCGCCAGCCCACGGAGCAGGAGCTGCTGTTCAGACAGGTGACCTTGGCGGGCGGGGGAGGGGCAGCAGGAGCCAGGCACGTGGCGGCCACCCACAGTCCCCACGTCCAGCATCCTCTGCACAGTGACCACAGAGGCCAAAGGGCTTCCTTCCGCTGCCCTGGCCAGAGCCTCACCCTCCTGTCCCGGCCAGTGACGGGGGACGTGGTTTCCGTGCGGCGTTAGCCAGACCGGGGATAGCAGACGCTTGCCCACTGTGGGTGTTAACGTACCTGCGACCTGCCAGACAGGCCCAGGTTCCCTAGGGATGGGCTTCCTTCAGGTCGGTAGGCTGCAAACTAACACGAAATCCAAGTGTTAGCGGGACTTGGCACAATCGCTAAAGGTAAGTAAAGGGAGATTGATCCATTAATTGATCAAAAAAGTAGGCAGGGTTTGATCAGAAACCAGGATCTTTTGGGGCCAAGTAGTTGCTGGCCACCAGCCTTACAGATCAACGAAAGGATGTGATTTGGGTACCCAGAGCCAGTAAGGTTCCAGGGCACTGACACACGATAACCAAACTTACAAGAGACTGTTGAAGAAATCCAGTGAATGATTTGTTAATAACCAGTGAAAAATAAAACCACCGAGTCAGCAGAAATACTTAGGAGCGTTGGGCAGCAAGTTGGTGCCATCGGGGAGGTTGCACTTCCCCAGGAAATGAGCCCAGGGAGCCAGAGCAATGGAATTGGATTGTGTCCACAGCAGCGGGGCTGGATGCCTGGGCGCTGCATCTGGGGTGCCGGAGCCACTGGCGCATTCCCTCCTCTCTCGCGGGGCTCCACGCCGGCCGCCCCACTGACCTCCTCCCCAGCTCTGTGACAGCCCAGGCGTGTACCCAACGCTGTGTCTCCACCTCCCCTCACAGCACCTCCGCCCACAGGGACAGAGTGACTCTGCAACAGACTGCTGCGTGCCTTTTTTTTTTTAAACAGATGGGGTCTTGCTGTGTTGCCCAGGCTGGAGTGCAGTGGCGCAGTCACAGCTCACTGCAGCCTGGAACTCCCGGGCTCAGCCTCTCAGAGTGCTGGGATCACGGGCGTGGGCCCATGTCTGCACCTTGTGGACGGGCATGAAGCCCAGTGCCCCGGAGCGCCGGGCCCAAGTCTGCAACACACGGGCAGCGCTCAGACGCGTCTGGAGGCTGCTCGGCCGGGGGAGGCCACCCTGTCCTGGTCCCTGGAGGCTGACTTGATGATGCCTTTTCCAGTTGTCATTCTCAGGGTGGCCCGTGTCTGGTTGCTGGGGTCACGTCCTTTGCCCCCAGGCACTAAACAACACTGTGTGGGGTCCCGCCGAGCACTTAGTGAAGCCGCTGGCCTGCCCGGCGTAGACGCACGGGCGCTGCTCTGCGCCCGAGCCGGGGGCCCCTTCCCTGTCGGGGCCGGGGGCTCGCAGGTTCGGAGGTGGCAGATCTCCTGCCGTGGCTGAAACTCAGTGCGCTGTTACTACCCAGACAGGAAGTGGGAAACCACTTAAGTGACTTTTTCAGGCTGGTTTCTCATAGATCAGCGTTAGCTTACGACAGAGAGGCATGGTATAGGCCATGCATGAGACGATTATTAGAAACACATATTTTCTACACTCTCTGAAGAGAAATAAACAGACCTGTCCAGCAGTGGAACTTGGCGGTACATCTGGCAATTTGCAGAAGTGAATGTGCCGTGGGGTATCTAAGTTTTAAAAACAAACACTATACGTATTGGGGGCCAAGTGGTTCTCAAATAAGTTGGGGCCCATGCAGGTGCCCGGGAGGGCCCAGGGGGGCTGCTCCCCCTCTGCTGCCTAAAGGCAGGAAGGTCAGAGCAGGACAGGGAGGTCAGAGCAGGACAGGGAGGTCAGAGCAGGACTGGGAGGTCAGAGCCGGGACTGGGAGGTCAGAGCAGGACTGGGAGGTCAGAGCAGGACAGGGAGGTCAGAGCCGGGACTGGGAGGTCAGAGCCGGGACTGGGAGGTCAGAGCCGGGACTGGGAGGTCAGAGCCGGGACTGGGAGGTCAGAGCCGGGACTGGGAGGTCAGAGCAGGACTGGGAGGTCAGAGCCGGGATGGGAAGCTCCCTCTTCCCCATCTCGGAGGCGCAGGCTGAGCCCCGTGCCCATCTGGAGCTGGTTTTCCAAAATCACAAGACTCGTTCATCTAAACTGAGGCAGGACCAGAGGGGGTCCAGGCCCGGGGCTCCACGTCCTCCCGCAGCCGTGTGTTGTGGACGCTGTGCTGTCGCACCCCGGCTGGCTCAGGAGGTCTTGGAGGAAGCGTCCTCTGCTGGCCCCGGGAGGGGTGACTTCGTGACAGAGGCTACTCCGCCTCCACAGGGACCCGCACCTCAGCCTGTGCCCAGTGTCCCATGGGGGCTCCTGTCCCTCTGCGTGTCCCAGGCCCCTGGCCAGGTGGCCACCTCCCGTCCGTGCACCAGGCAAGCTCCAGCCTCTCAGGGAGGCGCGTCCACACCCGCCAGGCCTGCCCCTCATGGCCCAGGTGTCCCCAGCTGGGCCCTGGGCCCTCGGAGTCTGAGCGGGATGTTTCTTCTTCCCGCCCGCACCAGGGTGTGGGGACGGTGGCTGCAGGGGAGGGCGGCGGCGAGTGAAACAGAGTTAGCCTTTCCATCACCCCAGCGTGGCACGCAGACAGGGTGCTCCCGGTCACAACACGCGGGGTGGGGGTGGGGGCAGTCTGTGTTGCACTCGCTCTGTGCCTGTGCTATGTCAGAGGGGCCCTCCCGCCCCCGCAGCCATGTGGGGCCCTGTGCTCCCAGGCAGACTAGGCAGGGCCAGCTGCACCCCAGGGACGCCCAGCACCCACCTGCCCTGGGCACAGGGCCCCGCTCCCCTCCCGCTGCACTGGCTGCTCCTCCGTAGCTGGACACCTCCTCAGAGGAGCCCTCCTTGGTCCCCGCACCGGCCAGCCTCCCTGTCTGCCCTGCCTTGGCGCACATTGTGGCACCACAAATGCCGTCCCTGGCAGAGTCCCCTGTGGGCTCCCCGTCTGCCACGGGCAAGTCCAGTGCCCGAGGGTGGGGCCTGTGCCGGCCCGTCTGGTTCTGGCCCCGCCCGGGCAGCGCAGCGCACAGGGAGGGCCCCTCCCCCTCAGCCGCTGCCCATGTGACTGCGGCCTGAGAGTGGACCGTGCAAGTCGCAGGTGGACACGTGCAGCCCGCGGCCACGCGGCGGGAGGCACGGCCCAGCCATGACCGGTGTGCTCTCTCCACAGCAAGCCCTCCTGCTGGAGCAGCAGCGCATCCACCAGCTGAGGAACTACCAGGCGTCCATGGAGGCCGCCGGCATCCCCGTGTCCTTCGGTGGCCACAGGCCCCTGTCCCGGGCGCAGTCCTCGCCCGCGTCCGCCACCTTCCCCGTCTCCGTGCAGGAGCCGCCCACCAAGCCACGGTTCACGACAGGTAACGCGCCGGCCTCTCCCCGGCCGGGAGTGGGTGGGCCCCGTTCCACGAGCCGACAGTGGCCTGCAGGGCTGCTCTGGAGCACGCTGGCTGCGAGGACAAGCAGACCGGACACCGGGGGCCCCTGCCCACTCTGCACCCCACATTCTATTATTTTGGGGCCCCATCGTGGGCTCAAAAGCCCCCATTTCCCAGAGAGCCGTGGTCTCCTCCAGGGAGCCGTCCCCGACCACGTGGGGGCTCCCCTCCAGGCTCGACAGGAATGATGCACTTCCTTTTTCACGCACCCCGTCCCTTGCACTGGGCCTACGTCAGTGGCCTTGACTTTGAGACCCTAGTGACTCACTGGTGTCACTTGTGGACTTTCCAAGTGTCAGTTGTACAAGAGCAGAGCTCAGTGGGTCCCTGGGGTGCCGCCTGTGCTGTCCCTCACCGCACCCGTTCCCACCCCGTGGGCCGGGGCAGGCCGCCGGCAGGGATGCTGCTTTTGCTCCAAAGCTGCCTCTCCAGGATCAGAACGAGAGCTGGGCGGGCAGGTGCACGGGCGGGAGCCCGCGGCCCGGGCACAGCAGGGCGGTCTGGGCGCGTGACCCGGAGCTGCCTGGGGCCGAGAGGGCGCAGCCCCACAGCCTACATGGTGGGAGCGGGGACGGCAGCACCTGCCTCTGGCAGAGTCTGCCTCTGGGGACAGGCAGGGACGCGGGGACAGCTCTGCCCGTTGTTGTGATTCAATGCTTGACACTTAATAACACTGTTTTGACATACTAAGAAAAAAGTGTGAACACAGAATAGCTGCATCCTTCAAACAGTTCTAGCAACACGTCTTGTCTGTCTGCGCTCTGCACACGCTGTTCTGCACTCCGCAAGGTTCTCCTTTTCAGGTCCTAGGAGGGTGCCAGTCGTGTTCAGAGGAAAGTTTCAGTAGTGATTATCCAGAAATTAAAATGTTGCTTCTCAGGAAGAAAAGCAGAGAAAAAACTGCATCAGCTCACAAAGTCATGTGACTCTCCATGGTGGCCTCTCCATGAGTCCTTGGCCACTGACTGAGATATTTGTGTGTTCCTGAAAGGACACAGCCCAGGCCAGGGGGACCCCGGAGCCACTCCAGAGGGACCCTCGCACCAGCCTGCCCGCCCGGCCAGTCGGCGGGGACTCCTGGGAGGCCCCACTTTGTGGTGGCCTTTCTCAGTCCGTCTTTCTTGCTCTTCTTCAGTTTGTGCAGCAGTGTACGCTCACTGTAAACAGACAGGTGTGATGGGAGCCCCTAGCAGATGCTCTTTGCCCCCGTCCCACCCCGGTAGAGTCCGTCAGTGCCTGGGTTTAAACCTCCCAGACCGATTTCCAGGCAGAGGCAGATGGACAGACGGACAGACAGACACAGACACGTTCTGCTAAGCCTGTGTTTTCTGCTAACGCTCCACCCGCTCACAGCGTCTCCCCACGTCTGTGCATAGCGGCGTAGCTCCTCTGAGCTGCCTGGCACCCGGGTGGCCCCACCACCTTCGGCTTTGGGAACCTATGCTCTGTTCTCCGCCTGCAGAGGGATGCCAACCTCGCAGGGTCCAGGCACGCGGTCAGTGACTATCAGCAAACGCTGTCGTGCCGTGGTGCCTCTGTGGAATGGGCAGTCCAGTTCATGGTGTTGGTGGCCACCTGGTGGTTTATAAACATGCACACACACACACGCACACAGCAGGCAGTTTGTGTCCATACATAGACGTGTGCTTTGCCATGTCAAATTCCTGCACGCACCTCCATGCCTTTACACCATGGTGCACTGGTTGCAGGTGTCTGTGTATCCAGTCCTGTGAGCCTGCACCTGCCCAGCTGCTTTTCCACCAGAAATCCCACCCCTAGCACTGCTTCACCAGCAAGCCCGGAATCCCCCAAGTACAGGGGACTGACTCCCATTAGCCTGACTCATGAGATTCAGAGCCAGAAAGTTTGGGAAGTGACGTGCACGGAGGGCCAGTCCTCTAACTGGGCCAGGGTCACCGTGAACTGCAGCTAAGCCTGAGTGGGTGCCACTGCCTCTGTGGCTGGTGCCGGAGCGCAGATAGGGAGAGTCGCTTCCCAGAGTCAGATGTCCTAGATAGGGCGCATCCCTCTGACGCCAGGCCCACGCTTCTCGGCTCTCTCCGCCCTCTCAGCCTGGACAAGCACATGCTGGCCGACAGCTGCCCCTTGCCAGGGACTTGCCCGTCACAATCCTGGAGTCCCAGGTGTGTAAGGAAGGGATAGGGGGCAGCCACCCTGCCCGATGTCACCGGGGGCTGACCTTTCCCACGTAGGCGGGGCCTGGCAGGCACAGTGGCCGTGGACCAGCGTGTCCTGGTATGGCCACCAGCACATCCCTCCCAGCTCCAGACAGGCCAGGCATGTCCGCCTTCACTGCGGGCCACGTGGTCACAGGCAGCACCAGTCTGAGCGTGCCACCCTTCCTCCACGCAGAGCCCCGGCCACTGGCCCTGGGTCCTGGGCTGGCCGGCTCCCTCCCGGTGGTCGCCTCCCCTTCAGTTGCTGTGGGCTCCCATTCCATCCCTGTCGGGCCCGTGTCAGCTAGACCTGTGCTTCCGTGTTTTCGTTCGCTCTGTTCCACACGTGTGCCCAGCCACTCCAGAGGGTTCTAAGGGCAGGACCCAAGTCCTGTGTTTCTTTTGACTCTCGAGTACCTTGGACAGTTCTCCGTCCACCAGAGCTGCTGGGGACAGCGGTGGCTCGGGGCCAGACAGGCTTAGCTTGTAGAAGACCAGAATCGCTCCCTGCAGGCGTCAGCCCGGGCCTCCACATGGCCCGCACGTGGCCCAGCCCTGAGGTCTTGCTGGGGGCCCCGGGTGGAGCCATGAGCACGCGTGACGGACAGGCCCGGCCGCCTCTGTCTCGGCGTCTTCGTGTCCTCCTGAAGACTCGGCCTGGCCCCCATCCCCACTTGGGGAGGCGGCTCCGCTGCAGGCCGGGGCGGCCTTCCCCTTCCCGCAGGGCCGGCAGGTCCCTGGGCCGCCTCTGATGCAGCGTCTCTGCCCGCCCAGGCCTGGTGTACGACACGCTGATGCTGAAGCACCAGTGCACGTGCGGCAACACCAACAGCCACCCCGAGCACGCCGGGAGGATCCAGAGCATCTGGTCCCGTCTGCAGGAGACCGGCCTCCGCGGCAAGTGCGAGGTAACGCGGCCGGGCGGGGTCGCCTGCGGCTTCGGCCGACACTCCAGGTGGCGTGATGCACGGTGTCGATTGTCACCCTCTTGCAGCGCCCCGGCAGGTGGGGTTTCTGGGTTGTGACCGCCTGCAGGGGCTGAGGGGCGGGCAGGCGGCCTTCCGCCCAAGCCACGGCCTCCCTGCAGGAAGCTGCCCCTGCTGTCCTGTGCCCCTTCCCGTCACGCTCTGCGCCCCTGCCCAGCGTGTCCTCGCCTCCACGGCTGTCCCCGTTGCCTTCCCGCCACTGCCCCAGGGAGGAGGGAGCTCCTGCCTGGCCGCCCCGACAAGAGGCCCCTGGGGACGTCAGACTGTGTCTCCAACAGGGCCTGTCGGCTTTTCCTCAAAACAGTGTTCCCTTGTGAACGCACGCAGTGCTGCTCTCAGCACAGGAGGGTCGCCCAGGCCTTGGGTCACTCCCCGGATGGTTAAGGTGCCGGGGGCCAGGGGCGGTCCGAGGGTGAAGTCGCAGACGTGGGCTGGGCTGGTCTGAGCGCGGCTCACACACACGGCCCCGCCCGCTCTGCACAGTCACATGAGGACGTTTCGGAGCCGTGGGGTCTCTGGCTGGTCCTCAGTTTCCCTGGCCACCGGGGGATGGTAGGGACCGTGCCTGCTCTCAGAGAAGGAGGCCAGGCCCCCACTGACAGGGACCAGGACTCGTCTGCCCAAACCCAGCAGCAGGGGCCTCCCGGGCCCACGAGGGCAGGAGGGCTCAGCCCAGTGGCGTCCTGCCCCTGCCCCTGCCCGTGCCCTGCAGGCGACTCTCCCTGGGAGGCTCGTGGGGCGGTTAAGTTCTGGGGGTGGGGTGGGGTTGGCCAGGCCCTGCGTACCCCACGAGGGCTCCACTCTCTGGGAGCCGCTGGCCCCGGGCAAGCTGTCCTTTGCTCGTCTGTGGCGTGGGGCTGGCCGCGCCCCTCCCCAGCAGCATGCTGAGACCACAGTGCCCTGCCCACGCCAGTGCCACCGTGGAGACTGGCCCCCCCAACACCAGAAACCCCACCAGGCTGGCGACAGCACTTGGGTGGGCAGAGCATCCACGTCCACTCCCAGGCGCCCGCCGGGGTCAGCGCCCGAGCACGAGTGGCAGAGATAGGCGAGCACGACCTGGAGCCCCTCGGAGAGCCTGGCCCGGTCACAGCCAGTCCCCTCCTCTAGAAGCTGGGAGGTCCAGGGACAAGTCATCATGTGGCTCACGTGACCCCAGTTTGCTTCACCAGTTCTCTTGGGGACACACAGGTTTCCGGGAGAGCCTCACAGGCAGGTGCAGCAGAGTCCTACGCTGGGGAGGAGCAGCCTGTGTCTCGAGGCCGGGACGGCTGCGCCACTGGGGGGCAGCATCGCCCAGCGGACCAGGCTGCCAGGCGGTCTCCAGGCTCTGCCCTCCGCAGGACCCGATGCCTGCTCCCCTCCAGAGGCTGCCCCAGCCTCCCCGAGGCCCGGGTTCCCCACTGCCTGCTTCCGTGTCCCTCTCTGCTTCCACCTCTCCCCTCCCCGGGAGGGTCCGCGCAGGCTGGGGACTCAGGTGTAGATTGTTAGCCAGAAAAGCAAACACCCCTCCCGCCTGCCATTGGTGCCACGATTGGCAGTGCCCCATGCTGGGCTGAGGCTTGCAGAGGCTCCATGGCCGTCGGGCAGGGGGACCAGACAGAGCCTGGCAGGACCACAGGGACAGGAGAGCTGGGGTTAGACAGGTGGCCTGGACGCGACCATAAAGCAGTGATGCTGACGCCAGACCCCAGGACTGTTCCCAGAGCCGGGGCAACCTCACTGCAGTGACACCTCCCGGGCAGAGCCCGTCCTGGTAGCTTAGCCCACGGGCACAGGGTCAGAAGCTGGCACGGACCTGCTGGGCCCAGCGCACACCTGGGCCTCCCCGGGGGCAGAGCAGAGGGGCCGCAGGTGCAGGACACAGACCATCGGGGCCCCAGCAAGAGGAGATGGATGGGCGGGGCCCTTGGGCCCCCAACCACGTGGAGGCCACAGTGAGGCTGGAGCCCAGGCCTTGGGGCCAGGACCTCATGGCCAGCGCCCTTCCTCTGGACAGACAACTGCCAGGGGTCCTGAGGGTGGCTTCTCTCCGAGCGCTGCCGCGTGGGCGCTTGGCGTCGTGGGGAAGGACGGGAGTGGGCCGGGAGGTCTCTTCTGCAAGCTCAGGACCCTCTTCTCTCTGGGGGCCAGGCCAGCAAGACGTGGTCTCTGACCCAGCTCCTCCTCGCTTTAGCTCACTGGACAGTAGCCGGTGGGAAGCTGTGCACGTGTTAGGAGCAGTTAGGCATCCTTTCGCCAGTTCACAGGGACCTGAAAGCTTCACTGCACAGCCCCGAGTGCGGGCCCCGCCCTCCACGGAGGCGTCACAGGGCCCAAGCCCCTCGTGCCCGTGTGTGCGCCCCGCTGGGTGCCAGCCTGTCCCCTGGGCGCGGCTGTAGGAAGGGGGTGGAGGGGAAGACACAGCAGAGACCAGGGCCAAGCCGGGCATTCTCTTCCTGCCTCTGCAGCCTGGGGTTGGGGCCGTTAGGGCTTTTGCTACTTTGTCTCAGGAGTTAAAAGGGAGACAGACGGAAGAGGTCAGCCTCCCAACAGGAGCGGCCAGAGGCGCCATTGCTAACAGCACTCAAGTGGCCTGGGCACTCGCGATACCGACGGCCCTTCCTGCCTCAGGGCCGCACCTTTTCTGTCTTCCTCTTGCATATTTTGAGGATGGGCATTTTACACTCTTCTTATTTGTCTTATTTTAATATTCCACTTAATTTGGAAGTTCTCCCTTTGGTCTAACTTAAAATCCCTCTTGCTGCCATTGAAACTCTAATCCAGCGCTGGGTAGCTTTTACATGGGGAGAGCTCACATGGCTGCCGTGGCCTTGCTGTTCTCTCACCTCAAGTCCAGGCTGCGCAGCCTCCTGACACTGCGTGTGGCCCGACTCCCGGGGACCCCCATGCAGGCCTCTCCAATCAGGACCTGCCAGACACCTTCTGTCCAGATGGAGCTTGGCCCTGCCACACAGCATGGCTGCGGGGATGGCAGTGCTCCATGGGGTCATTCAGAATGAGAGTCCCCGAGCAGCCGCCCAGGGCCCAGCTGCACCCCGATGCCCCCACCCACGGAGTCCACGCCTCCCGTGTGGACACCGGCTTACGTCCCAAAGTAGAAATGACACTGGGTTGGGAAAGGGATCATAGACTGGTTTTCATGGGGTAGAGACAAGTCCCTGGAGAGGATCTCCCCTGCCCATGGCGCCTGCCCTGCTCTAGGCCACCCGCTTCCTTCTCCGCCTGCGTGGACGAGGCCCAAGACCCAGAGTGTCCTGCACAAGAGCCCCCGCCGGGGCAGCTGGAGGCCCAGGGCCTCCACCAGCACTGGATGTGGGTAGGCCCCAGGATGCCCTGCCACGGGCGTCACCCACAGGCGTGGACACTGGGGCCTGCAGGAGGTGGGTGGACGTGGGCCGGGTCCCTTCTCCTGCCTGGTGAGAACGGGCTCGGCCACGGTGGAGGGGGGGACCTCCCCATGGTGGCCCAGCCCTGGAGAGCCGTCTCCACGTGGAATGCTAGCTCCAGTCTCTGTGCGAATCCACCGGCCTTTTAAAAGCTAAAGTAAATGTATTTCAACTGAAGGAGAGTCATGTTTCTGTGAATTTCTGGGGAAAGTCTGAAAACTGGCCCAGGTATCTTGGTTAGAGGACCGTCCGCAGCGCAGAGAAGCGCGGCTCGCCCAGGTGGCGGCCGGGCAGATCCCGGCCTTGTAGCAGTGTGCCGACCCGCGCCGTCTGCGGGAGGCTGCCTCACCCCGGGACCCTCAGGGGTCCGGTTTCTAGTTTCCCGTGATCACGAACCGAGTGAAGCAGCACACGCTGCCTCTGTCACTTCCCCTCTGTTTTAAGACCAGACCCCGGCAGTCGGAAAGCAAAGTAATAATTTGATGCCAAGTCACTTATGTGGCAGTGAAGGGTAACGCACTGGAGGCTGGAATTATTTTTTTAAATGTTTTTTCAAAGCTATGATTAAAGTGTAAGCCCTCTAAAATATTTCTTAAATATCGTGTTGGGTGACATTGCTTTTTACTTTGCAATAATGAAATCATCTGGGGCTTGTTCCTGTTATCAGGGTGGGCGGTGGCTTTGGTGGGAGCTGCTGTCTGCTGCACGGGGTCCACGTGAGCGTGCCCTCCCGTTCTGTCCCCGCAGAGCATCCGCGGACGGAAGGCCACGCTGGAGGAGCTGCAGACGGTGCACTCGGAAGCACACACCCTCCTCTACGGCACAAACCCCCTCAACAGGCAGAAACTGGACAGTAAGAAACTTCTAGGTATTTCGAGATCTTCCTTACCTCCCGGGAGTGTTGGGTCTGAGATCACCCAAGCTTGTGTGTCCAGCCCTGCGGCTGGGGTGGCTGCGGGTGTCGCGCCCCAGCCCACAAGGTAAAGAGCCTGGAGAGCTGCCGGCTCGGGTGGGAGTGCCCTGTAGCGAGGACGCTGTGTAGACGAGCGCTGGGAACCCCTTGCCTAGATGACTCTCAAAGCAGAGTGTAAACTCTAAGAGCTGATCAGGGACAGGGACAGTCCCGGCTGCTGCTCAGGGCGAAAGGCTGTTGTTTTCTGGGCTCTGCCTGCCAGGCGGCCCCCACGTGCGTGGGCCGGGGTGATTTTGGCCTCGTGGAGAAAACCTTCTAACAGGAGCAATCCTGCCTCGGGAGGTGGCAAGACTCTCTTCCGGGGTGTCGTCAGCAGCGGCGGGGGGGACTCCTGACAACCTCGTGGCTCACGGGCTACTAGACTCGGACCTGGGCTGGGGCTCTGTGGGCTCCCTAGACTCAGACCTGGGGTGGGGGCTCTGCGGGCTCCCTGGGCGCAGACCACGGACCTGGGGTGGGGCTCTGCAGGCTCCCTGGGCGCAGACCTCGGACCTGGGGTGGGGGCTCTGCGGGCTCCCTGGGCGCAGACCACGGACCTGGGGTGGGGCTCTACAGGCTCCCTGGGCGCAGACCTCGGACCTGGGGTGGGGCTCTGCGGGCTCCCTGGGCGCAGACCTCGGACCTGGGGCAGNCAGACCACGGACCTGGGGTGGGACTCTGCGGACTCCCTGGGCGCAGACCACGGACCTGGGGTGGGGGCTCTGCGGGCTCCCTAGGCGCAGACCTGGGGTGGGGCTCTGCGGGCTCCCTGGGCGCAGACCACGGACCTGGGGTGGGGGCTCTGCGGACTCCTTGGGCGCAGACCACGGACCTGGGGTGGGGGCTCTGCGGGCTTCCGTTGTTCCTAATCTGCCCAGCATCGCACGTACCCTGAGCCAGTCAGTCGCAGACCGCAGGTGTCCTCCTGACTCTGCGCAGCCCGGAAGGGGCCCACGGCGGCTCTGCCCTGAGCTCGGCCCGGGAGGCGGAGGGGAGGGCCCGGGTCCCCAACTCCGGGTCTCGGGGCGAGGAAAGCCTGTGCTTGGCGGCTCCCTGCGTTTCTCGCGGCGACACTGAGGAAGGCCTGCTCAGGCCAGGCAGGCAGAGCCTCACGGGGTCGAGGGTGGAGGCCTTTGTGCACTCACCACTCGCCCCCTCACGCGTTTGTGCGCGGGCGCCTCCCTAGCTCGCTCACACACGCATCACTCGCTCATCCGCGCAGGCGTACACTCGGTCGCGCAGGTGTGCACTCATCCGCGCGTGCGTACACTTGGTCGCGCTCTGGCTGACGGCATCTTCTGCACCCGACGCCCCATAGGTCCAACAGGGTGGAAGTGGGCCCTGCCCCGGGCGTGCGTGGAGTCCGGAGGACACGTGACGTTGTGTCCTGGGTCCCCACTGCCCAGGGCATCTGGGCTCTCCAGAGGACGTGCCCCCAGGTTTGGGGCGGGCAGGACTCGGGGCTGGGCGGCAGGTGGGCCGTGGTCCGGCCTGGCAGAGGCCGGGAGCAGACTCCGTGCCAGCGCCGGGGCGGCTACCACCGACTCAGCTCGCAGATGGCAGCCGCAGAGACCCGGCCTGGGGGCAGTGAGGGACTCAGAAGAGGGGCTGGGTCAGAGTTGGCAGGGGCTTCTGGGCTGCGACCCCTCAGTCCGAGACGGCTGCTTCCTGTGGCTTCTCCAGAAAGGGCACAACGGGTCCCTGCGCTGGGGACTTCGGGTCCAGATCAGGGCGTGGGCGCCAGTCCGCTCCCCTGCCAGGCTCCCGGAATGTCGTTCTTACTGTCCAGGCAGAAGACGGGAGACGCCTGTTCAGGGATCTGCCCAGCCCAAGGAAGCTGGCCTCAAGGGTTCCCCAGAACACAGCCCCCAGGATCCCCAGTACTGGAGCCTCCGATTAATAAACCCCATGTGCCCAAAGCGTCCAGCCAGCAGTTCGCATGTCCCTGAGACAGGAGTGGGGGACCAGGGAGTTCCCGGGGCCTGGGCAGCTGCTTGGCAGGGACGTCGGGACAGACACGGAGCCTGGACGTCGGGAGGTGGGAGGCAGGACCTGAGAAACCAGAGCTGCCTCGAGTCTTCAGCGCGGACGCCGTACCGCGTCATAGGCAGGCGCGGAAGAAGGTACGGGATGTCCGGAGAAGATAAAAATTGAAACCACGATCACAGAAATAGAAAATTCGCTGGTCGGAAGACGAATTGAGGGGATCTCTCGGACACAGGAGGGGAAGACTAGGAAGGCCAGAGGTCGCTGCGGGGAGCCGAGCTCCAGAGGACAGAGCGGGCGGAGGCCCCAGGCTGCGGCACCCACCAACCAGCACCAATGGACTCTCAGACGCGGGACAGAAACCAGCCGGGTTCCAGAGGGAGCCAGGGCGCCTGGACTTCTTAGCGCACTGGGCTGCGCCCTCCTATCCGCCAGGTCGCCCGCCAGGCCTTGGGGGCAGGGGCATGGGTCGGGGCATCCCTGGGGGCAGGGGCTGGCATTCTCCCTTTGGAGGGATCTTTCCCAAGGAGCCCCTGGAGGACGTGCGTGCTCCACCATCGCACGGGAGGCCGGCGCCCGGGTGGTCCGGGGACAGCAGGCCCCTGTGGAAGCAGCCAGACCAGCCTGGGCAGTGTGGCCGGGAGCCGGCCGGCAGGGCTGTCCCTGCAAGATGCCGCAGGCCCTTAGCTGAGGTTGGGATGCTCGTCCCAGCCTCACAGCTCTGCGCCTCCCTGCAGGCCCGGCCGCTGCGCCTCACCCCTACGGCCTCCACGCTGTCAGCTGGAGTGGGGGAGTCCTGGTGGGGTCAGGAGAGGATCGCGGTCCACACCCTGCCAAGGGCTCTGCCGTCATGAGCTCCATTCCCCAAGATGCTCAGGGAACCCCAGGAAGCAGCCGCCAGAGTGCGGCCCTCGACCCCCTGCAGCCTGTCTGCGCCCAGAGCCGTCACAGCAGGGAGGCATTTTGTGTCTGCTCACGGCGGGTTTGTCCCTGCTGCTTGGCCGTTTTCCGAAACTTGGGTGCCATGGCTTCGGGCGCAGCCCTGGGAGGTGGGACACGAGACGCCCGGGACAGCCGCGGGGACGCCCCCTCTTGTCCTCAGTCACACTGTTCCGTGACGCAGCCGCGTGCAGCGCGTGTGGACTCTCCCGGGTGCAGGCGGTCCCCGTGTGCCTGACGCACTCAGAGCCGCGGGATGTCCCTGCTGCCAGCTCCTCCCCCACACCATGGAGCAGGACTCCAGGACAGGGACAGGGCAGAGCGGGAGACTGAGCTGGCCCCGGACAGGGGAGCCGGCGCAGCTGTCTCCAAGGAGGGGGAAAGCGCTCCGGGGGCACAGGTGGCTCCCGGGTCCTAGACAGGGGTAGGTACAGGGAGGGCCGCCAATCCAGACAGCACGGGGAGGAGCAGGAGAGGCAGAGTGCTCCAGCCCTGCGGGGAAGGAGCCTGTCGGGACGGGGCGGCGTGGACGGCAGCAGGCGGCCTCAGCTAGGAGCTGCGTGAGTGAAGGCTGTGCGGCACGGGGCCCAGGCCAGGTCCCTGCCCCCTCGGGATCCTGCAGGTCCTTACCAGGCGCCTGGCTGCCTGGCGTGTTCTCCAGCAAGGGGGAGGCCACGTGGGTCCCAGGACGGAAGAGCCCTTTGCTGTGCTGCGAAGTCACCAGTGCTGCCACGCAGGGCTCAGCGTGCCTGGGGCGGTGCGGGGTGGTGGCTGTCCCCTGCACGCAGCCGCTCTGTCTCCCTCCAGAAGGGCGGCGGCACTGCATGGCCATCCCGACGCTTCGGTGTCTGTCCTCAAAGGGCTCCCCCACGGCCAGGGGTCCCCGGCACGGCGGTCTCCCAGACCCGGGGCGTGCAACAGGGCAGAGGAGGCCTCCACGTCACAGGTGAAGGCAGGCTCGTTCCACCCGCAGGAGAACGTTGCAGGTTTTAGCCAGTTTCAAGCTAGGTTTCAGACGGACCGTCCAGAAGAATGTGTGGTGTCCTTGGGGAAAAGCGAAGGGCAGGTCTGCATAGCTCGGGGTTTTCTTACCAGCCAGCCACCGCCCGCTGGGTGGGCCCTGGTCCTGCTCCCGGCCAGCGGGGTCCCTCAAAGCCCCTCTTGCTTCTGGCGCCCATGTTGGAATGTTTTTCCAGCATGCTCTCACCCCACTCCCATCCCCCGTAGGCAACCACTTGAACATACTTAGTGTTTCTTTAGTTAACAAAGCGTTTGTTGCAAAACGGATGTTGTTTTGCGTGTGTGTTTAATTTACGTCAGTGACATCACTAATCATTCTATTTCCCTTTCTTTCCTGAGCTCTGTGTTCAAAAATTTCTTCCTATTGCTATGAGGATGACTTAATCCATTGTCTCTCACCACTTGAAATTGATTTTTAAATGTCTGACAGTTGTCCTGACCGTGAAATTTCATTATCATCAGTCTCAGCTTTTCAGACGTAGTAATAGCGGGTGATCATCTCAGATTCTGTTAACGTAGCACTAATTAGGTGTTTAAACACCACTGTGTGATTTCCCTTCCTCCTTTAATGGAATCCACAGGTTTCTAAGCCACCCGCAAAAGGCCCTTTTTGGTCGCTCACTGATGTGAAATGCCACCTCCGCGTTGTGTGCCCGTCTGCAGTGGACGTGGACACTTGAGGCAGCGGACACAGCGCTGCGTCAGGAGCGGGTGCCGGGCCCCTGGGCGAGAGCGCTGGTGACGCACAGGGAAGGGCCCAGGGTGACCCCTCAGCCCAGAGGGCCTGGCCCGCGCTGGGAGTAGTGGCACTGACAGAAGAACAGTCAGCATCTTGCCCGGCCCGGTCCCAGGCAGGGTACGCCCGCCTGCCTGCTGGGAATGGATATGGTGAGGGTCACCAATGCCTCAGGCCCCGTCCCCAGGCCAGATTGTTCCATGGCCCGGTCCAGGTGACTGTGGCCCCACCACCCGCCCGAGCGTGGGGCGTGCGTGTGTGGATACCTGGTCGTGCGCCTGGTTTGTTTGTTTGTTGTTTGCTTGCTGGGTGATGATTAAATGCGCAGGTGATTTATCGCTTTAATACACGCATCGTTGGCTATAATTTCAAAATGAGAAATTCAGTCTCTTACAGAGCCCCTGACTTGCGTGTCTACACACGTGTGTGTGAATTCTCACATACAAACACTGGGAGAGCGAGCTCTTTGAGTCCACAGCCCTACTGTTCCCGCGTGTCGGCCTAGAGAGTGATGTCAGGTCTGCTCGAGGAGCCACTCCGAGCCCAGGGGGTCACCAAGGGCCATTTACTTCTCCTCCAAGGAGGAGCGGGACGCCCAGCCCGCTGTGACTCCAGCGATGACGTTGACCGTTAGGTGACCTTGCTGCAGGACAGGCGGCAGCTTATGCCCGTCACCTCCCAGCCCAGTCTTGTCCCACCAGCCCGTCAGCTCCTCTGCCCGCCACACCTGCCACGGCCCAGCACCTCCCACGGGCCAGGCGTGCCGGACAAGCAGGCCGCTCGCGTGGCCTCGTCCACCTCTCCCTGCGCTTGTTGGCACCGAGGAGAGCGGGCAGACGTGCCCTGGCTGCAGGAACAAGTGCCAGCTGCCGCGGGGCTCTGGGAGGAAGCAGTTGGCTGAGGCCTGGAAGGGAGTGGAGGCTGGTGGGAGGCCGGCCCGGGCGGCACCGAGGAAGGCGGAGGCCACAGCAGTGCCGTGGTTCTAAGCGGGCTCGAGGACAGGACCAGCCAAGAGCCGTGGGGAGAGCCTGGGTCTGGCTCTCGTGTGGCCCCGGCCAGGGCTGGGGACAAGTCGGGCACAGACACTCTTTGCGAGCGCCGGGCCAGCGTGGAGCCGCAGTGCAGGCGCTCTCAGAGACAGGCCGGCCGCTCCCAGCACGAGGGATTCTGTTTGGAAATGGGGACGTTTCGCAGCTTTTCTGGAAAAGTGTCTGTAGTGCCGTCCGCTGCTCTCCTGCCCCACCCCCTGCCGGCGTGGCAGCCCAGGCCTTGGGAAATGGGCATAGTCACTCTTCTATGGCACAGAAGTGACGCCAAGCCTCCGTCCTCGTTGCACGTCGTGTGGCCTCCGCAGAGCGGAAAAGGCCAGAGCCGAGGCCGGGCCAGCTGTGGGCACGGGGCCTTCCGCCAGGGACCTGGCTGGGCCACCTGTGGAGCGTGAGGTCCACCTGACAGGTGTTTGTGGGGCTCCTCCTCCACGCCAGCTGCACTCCTGTAGCTTCTGGTGCCGCGGCGACTGTTCTTCCCAAGCGCCACCTGCTCCACCCTGCAGAGCGCTCTTCTTGTTCATGCCAAGGTCACCGGCCTGGCCAGGGCCACACCAGACCACAGGCCAGTCTCCTTCCTTGGGCAACGGGCCGTGAGCGGGAGCTGCGGTTCCAGATCGGGCGGGGCGGAGAGGCCTCCCCGTAGTGGGCACAGCCCTGTCCCGTCCAGAGAGTGGGGCCCCAGGCTGCTCAAGGAACCTGCTAGGTCCGGCAGGCGAGCAACAGCCCTGAGGCTCCTTGGCCACAGCACAGATCAGCCCAGGCTGGGGCTGGGGGTGTGGAGGGCGAGGGGTGGGGGCCCAGGGCAGCAGCCTGGGTGGCAGGCCCGGCCGCCCGTTGGGGTGGGGTGTAGACAGGCAGGTTTTAAGCTGGTCGCCTGTGGTCAGCCAGGAGTGGGACCCAACTGCAGAAAGACTCTGTCCCCAGGCCGGGAGCACCCTCACTGGGGCAGGCACAAGTCCCGGGGCTGCGGGTGGTGTTGGGGTCCCCGCCTCCCTGTGGGGAGACCCGGACCCGGACGGCAATTCTCTGTCCCTGGTCAGCACAGTCCACGCTTGGGGGCAGGGAGGGCCACCGTAGTCATGTTCCCGAGAGAATCTTCAGGGGCGCCCCCGGGAGCCAGGATGGGGTCCCGGGACAGGACTTGGGGGGCAGGTGAGCCTTCAGGAGCACAGGGTCCCCCAGGGCGCGGGGGCAGGGCTGGGGCCCGGGGTACCCTGTGCTACCCCCGCCCCAAAGGACTAGCTGGTGCTGTGAGAGTCCGATCGTGCCCAGCAGGGCCATGGCCTGACCACGCTCGCAGAGAGCCGGCACCTCTGCGGCCGGACACGGACCTGCAGCGGGGCCCCGAGCGGTGCTGGGGGCAGCCACCCCAGGGGGCGGCGTGTTGTGCGTGTCTCAGGAACTCCCAGCCACCATGTGCGACCCTGGCGTCCCCAGCGCTGTGCTGGGTTCCGCACGCTGCAGCCGGGCCTGTCTGACCACCCCCCTCTTTCCGCAGGCTCGCTGACCTCGGTGTTCGTCCGGCTCCCCTGCGGCGGCGTCGGGGTAAGTGTCCCTGCTGGGTAGGTGCCGCCCTGTGTCCCCTGGGGTCCCCGCGCCACAGCAGCGCGGCCACACTCCCCACAGAGCGGGCATTGCTGCCAGGTGTGCCCCACACTAGGCCGGCGGCCATGCTGCCATGTGCAGCTTCAAAGGCCACGGGAGCCCAGGGCGTCTGACGGCCACGCTTGGGCACGTCCTGCGTGGCAGGCCGTCCATCGCGTGGGGCGGGGGCTCCGGGGACCGTGGCTCACAGGACCCTGCGTGCCGGCTGGTGTCTCACCCCTCCCCGCCCCCAGCAGCGGTCTGCGCACTCGGCGTGGACACGGCATTGACAGGACGTGCATGATCGTGTGTCCGTGTGCACACCGAGCCGGGGTGAAGCTCTCGGGACAGGGACATGGTGCACGGCCGCGTGTCATGCGTGACCTGCTGTGGGCCGGGCCTCCCTTCCACGGCAGACGCAGCTGGAGCCTGGTGCGCGCCGCTCCTCACGGGGAGGGCGGGTCTGGACACACTTCCCGGACACAACAGGTCTCCCTCTCCCGGGCTCTGACACACACACGTGTGCGGGGAGGGCAATGGCAGGGCACCGCGGAGTGAGGGTGAGGCCTCGCGCCCGGCCCATCCGCCGACCCTCACGGTCCCAGAGCACAAAGAAGCGCCAGGGACGGTCACGGCGGCGCGGCGGACGGGAGGCAAGGCTGCGCGGCGTGTGTGTGATCGCGGATTGCAGGGTGCAGCCCCAGGTCTGGATTCTGTTATGGAAATGAAACAAAATTGTTTTCTTCCTGAGTCTTTACAGAAATCGCCGCTTTGAAAATTATCCCGTCAGAAAGAGAATAAAGGGCATTTATTCATACCGCCACCAAGCCCCCCTAGAGTTATTTTATTTCGTACTGTAAATAGGCTGCAATCTCTTAATTCGGGGCAAATTTTTGGCCAGACTTGAAAAGATCTGGATCTGCACTGCCCTGCAGCCAGCACGCCTGTGCACGGCAGAATTTATAATTTGCAAATGAAAGCTAAACGCAGGGTCAGCCCCGGGAGTCCAGCCCAGGCAGCCCCTCCCGAGCTCTGAGTCCAGATCCCAGGCACAGGCACGGCGGCCGAGCAGAGCCGCACCCGCGTCCAGGCACAAAGACGGGCTCGTGCACAGACGCAGCCGGAGCAGCTCGGCGGCCGAGCTGGGCGGAGAGCGCCCGGCGGAAGCAGCAGTGGAGAGCGGGGTCCTTGGGTCCTGTTTCTTCCCGTCATTTTCTGCAGTGACCTCTAACAGGAAGACACAGGCGGTGGCACCGTCTCCTGCCCTGGCCTTGGGGTGGACTGGCGTCACTGGCACAGGTGCAGTTAGCCTGTGCCTCAGTTCCCTTCCAAGCCAGGGGCCAGCCCTTCGTGGTGTCGTCCCAGGAGCCACAGTGCCCTCCGGGGCAGATAGCAGACGGGGAGGGCCGCCCCGCCCCCTACGTGGCTTTTCGCCGGCGTTTGGGTCGTGTGGCGGTGCTATTAAAATCTAAAACTCATCCTTCCTTAACCGTCGTAAATGCAGGCTAAAAATTGTTTCGAGCTTTCTTCAAACCAAATAAACTTCTGCCTCGTTCCTCTCACAGTTATCACAAGTTTCAAATGCATGAGGAGGTTGGTGTCCTGAACCTCCCTGCTGACCCGGGCCCTGCGCGGCTCCGGGTGTGCCCAGCTCTCCTCGGCCCCCAAATCACGGCCCTGCAGCGTGTCCGAGCTCCGTGAGGTTCTCCGTGGGAATCTCTCTCCACGTTTCTACTCCTCCTTTTCTCTGTCTTTCCTGCGCAGAGCCCGCGTGAGCCTCCCCTCCTCTATGACCGCTTCCTGCGTGAGCCATGGCCTTTCCACCACGGCCCCTTGGGAGCAGCAGGAGGGACAGCGGCAGCCTGGGAGCCTGCAGTGGGCTGGGGGTTCGTCCAGGAGCTTCTGAGCCCCGGGGTCACGCAGGAGGGGCATGGCTGGGCCTCCAGACACGGGGGGCCCTGGTGCCCAGCGGCCAGGGGGCGGAGCAGCGAGATAGGCCCTTCGTGGCTGGGGGTCGGCCCTTCCCCTCCCTGTCGTGTGTCCTTAGTCCTAAAGCCCAGGCCACCGCATTTTGAATGGAAACAATCTCCAGGTGCTTTAAGCCAAACCACTGTCCTCACGGGTGCAGCCCTGGGCCTGGCTTGCCCGGGACCTCACCACCCCCAGAGGGCCGGGGCGGCTGGCGGCGCTCTCCTGACTGGTCCGTTTGATGCTGATGGACCAATTCTCCAGCTGAAGTAACCGGCCCCGGATGGGCCTATTTTGTGGCTGCTCCAGTGAATAACGAAGTGGCATTATTTGGAATAGAAGCCATTCTTTACAAGTTGAGCATTAATGCCGTGGAGAGCAGGCAAAGTGGAGAGCATTCCGACATTTGGAAGCTATTTAGAGAACATAGACGTCCAGTTGTTGAAAAGAGTAACCACCGCCGAGTGCACTCTTCAGGAAATGTCTTCGGCCCGTGTAAATGCATTTTAAATCGCCTTGCTTTGAAGACGGAGCTTCAAGACTGCCTGGAAAGAAGCCCCTCCCTCCCACATGACGATCGGCGTCTATGGAGCGGCATGCTGACCTCGCAGGGGGCAGGCGCCCGGGCGCGCTGGGGCCAGGGCGGAGGAGGGCAGGGCGGGTTAGCATGAGAAGCAGGCTCCTCCCTTGGAGCCAGAAACATCATGTGAAAGGCGAACACGCTTGTCCCGGCTCTCGGGACCCTCGCTGAGCTGGACACGTCCCCAGGAAGGACACGAGTCCCAAGCGCGTCTGCCCAGGGAACAGCTGGCCCACGGCGTCCCGTCATCGAGGGAGACAGGGAGGCTGCCCAGGCCTAGCGGTGGCCGCGTGACTCCTCGCAGCTCTCTGAGCCCCCAGGGTCCCCCAGGAGACTGTTCTCCGTAGGACCAGCTGTCAGCGTCTCTGTCCTTCTCGCCAGTGGTAGCCAGGACTAAAAATTCTAATGTGCCAAAATAAATAAACGAACCAACACACAAACAAGCCGTTTGGTGTGTCTGCATGAAACGTGTTTTCTGTTCGAAGTGGAAACGACTGGCGTCCAACCTGCTGTCCCCAGGGGCGGAGCAGGTGGCTCTCCCAGGCCCAGGCCCGTTTCCACTCCTCTTGGTATTTGAATTTTCCAGTTAGGTTCAGCACAGGACAAAGCAGAGATGTGAGGAGATGCCTGCTGCTGTCCCTCTTACAGTTCATGTTGCTGATCGTCAGTGCAGTTGACTGTCCCTTGTCCTACATGCTTGGGACCGGAGGGTTTCAGATTGCAGGTGTTTTCCAGACGTTGGGATATTTGAATTATGCTTACTGCTTCAACATCCTTATTGAGAAAATCCGCAGTCCGCAACACTGCAGTGAGCATGTCTTTGGAGTGTCACGTGGGCACTCAGAAGGTTTCCCATTTTATAGCATTTCAGATTTTCGGATTAGAGATACACAACTTGAATGGCTCTCTTAGCTGGGGTTGCGGTCGAAAGAACAAAAAGGAAATGGGTAACCCTGACATCCTCACTGTTCGCTCCCCGAGTATCGGAGCAGTTGAGAGAGGACTCCTAAGAACCGTTGAAAACACACATCTCGTTTCTGGTGTCTTCACTTTTATTTTTCCGTTTAGCATTTTGTGGCATGTCTCAAGAAGAAACAAGCCCAGATGTGGTCCTGGGGTTTCAGAGACAGAGCCACACGTGCCCGGGGCCCACGGCCGCACGGCCCACCCGGGGGGGGGTCAGCAGTGACGGTGACCACGGATGTCGCCTCACCGCGGTGTTGTTCCCACAGGTGGACAGCGACACCATTTGGAACGAGGTGCACTCGTCGGGGGCGGCCCGCCTGGCCGTGGGCTGCGTGGTGGAGCTGGTGTTCAAGGTGGCCGCGGGGGAGCTGAAGGTGAGCGGGCCGGCGGCCGAGGGCTCCCAGGGCTGCGGCAGATTTCGGGGGCCTAGGGGGGAGGGGAGGGCACAGACAGACTGACGGACGTGGCCCCGTCCAAGGCGCAGGGAGGCCCTGCTCCGACAGCACGGCAGGCTGCCGAAGCGAGGGGCATCCCACGTTCGTGACCACACGTACTGAGTGCAGAGACCCTCGGAGATGCGGCTCTTGGGAGCCCTTTATCCTCTTGACAACTGATGAGGGACCCAGAGAGCTTTTGTTGACGTGAGGTCTGTCATCAGCATTGGGTGTATCAGAGATTAAGCCTGAGAAGTTGTAAAAATATTCATTTAGAAATGCTAATATCTGGCTCGGGAAGGGCCGCTGAGTTCTCGCGCCTGCTCGCGTCATTGCTGGAGCTGAGTGTGCAGAAATCCCAGCCTCCCCCAGACGCGTGACTGGGAAGGGGAAGTGCATCTTAGAAGCCTTTTCAGACAGTTGTGGGTGATCTTCTCTGAGGCCGCAGCGGGACTTCACAAGCGGCAATGTCTCGAAGACGAGCTGCAGCGTGGAGCCTGGAGCCCAGTCGGGCCCCGTGGCGTCCCAGCCATCAGCCTCCTTGTGGGCAGAGCGGGTCCTTCCCCGCCGGGAGGGGGCGGTTCCACAGCACGACAGGTTGGCCATTTGGAAATCTGGGCTCGCTGAGTTACGTAGATCTCCCAAGTCCAGACACTATTCAATGTCAAAAACCCTGAACTAGTGATTTTGGAACGATAAATGTCACCGTGACCCATCTTACCAGAAAAGCCTCGTTCGTGAGCGCTGGGAGGGCCCTGTGCTCAGAGGTACACGCATGTTTTCCAAACCGTCAGTTTTCGCTTAAAAGCCCAAATTTTATCGCTGACAACCCCCTGCCTGCCACTTCCCTTGAGGTGACAAGCTCACTTTGCCTGATTCTGAGAACTGTCTTCAGTTCACCCAAGTCGAGTAGCTGTCGTTTGCCCCAGTCCTTCTTTCAGGGACAGTCGGGTCCCGGGAACGGGCGCCAGCTCCGCCCGCAGCCCGCACGGCGGCTCGGTCCTTCCCTGCCGACCCGGCCTCGCTCAGCGGCAGCCTCCTTCCCAGCTCGCACTTGGGACGTCAGAAGTTCACGTGTTTGAGAGTAGAGATTCAATAAAACGTCTTAACTTCTGTCTCATCAAGGACGTTTTTAAGGGGGATGGTCTTGTCCCCCACAAACGTGTTGTGGTGAGCGCGGGGAGGCCTAGAGCTGCAGCCTGCGCTGGGCGCCGGGGCAACACCCGGTCCCCAAGCTGAGCAGCCGCCACGGAGGGCAGGGCCGGGCCCACTCCCCTCTGATCTTGGCAACTGGGTTTCACCCGGAGCCTCCCAGAGCCGCAGACCCTGAGAAAGGAAGGGCCCAGGCTCCTCGGAAGGGCTCACAGCGGCCCTGTCCCCTGTCCCATGGCAGTGTGGCCTGGACGGAGTGAGAAGCCACATCCACCAGTCCATTTTGAGTGGGCCAATGGTTCAGTTTGCATCAGTTTCTCGTGGGTAAAATCATGTGCTGTCACTCTCTCCCCCTGTCTGCCGCCGTCTGCAGAATGGCTTTGCTGTGGTCCGCCCCCCGGGACACCACGCCGAGGAGAGCACACCCATGTGAGTGACACGCGGTTTCTCTCGGGCAGGGGGTGCGGCCCAGAGTGGCAGCAGGGGACGGGGTTGCTCCCTGCCTGCCTGTGGTGTGTCCAGCTTGTCTCCACGTCCCATGTGCTGACATGCGCTAGCATGCATAGCCGGAGCCACGTGAGCAGACGCTGAGCACAGACACCCAAGCTGCCAGCACCCAGGGCGGTCATGAGGAAGAGTGGGGTGAAGGGGAGGAGAGGAGTCTGTGGCGGTTGGTCCAGGGACGTCTCCTGGTCTTGCGTTTGCTGTCCAGCTCGGGAGGGGCAGGTCGCACGGGAACAGGTTCACGTGACGCTGGTGTCCAGGGCATTCGAGGTGAAGCCTCTCCGGTTGTCTCAGGTGTGGCGGCCGTCAGCTGACCCGCCGGTCAGCCAGCGTGCTAACGAGGCGAGTCACAGAGTCAGGGCCAAGGAGCCGCTTGCTGGACTCTGCTTCAGGTCTTCTAGGCAAGGTACCAAGCGTGGACTGTCCCAGAGGGTCACTGTTTCTGGAGAGCCAGTGGCAGGTGCAGACTCACCTGGGCAAGGTCAGCGCTGGCTCGGCCCGTAGCCATGTGCCTTTGCACCTGGGCAGGAGTTAGATGTCCTGTCCTGCCGTCTTAGGGACGCGGAATCCATGCGGCTCAGCGGGACCCCACTGGGAGCAGTTCGCGCCCCCTGCGGGGCCTAGAGTCGGGAGGAGGTGAGCAGCCGTTTGTCCGATGGCAAAGCAAGTGCAGACGCCTGCGTGTGCACCATCAGGGAGGGCCGGGGTACAGCGTGGCCAGGAGCGGCCAGAGTGAGGGCGAGCCACAGGCGGCCAGGAAGGGCCTCTGTGCGCCCAGCAAGCTCGGGCATGAGCAGAGGGGCAGGCTCGGCACCCCACATTGGGAGGTGAGATGATCGGATCTGTGTTCCAGAAAGGAGAGATCATAGCCATGTGGAGTGACCTCAGGTTGGAATCCTTGTGGCTCTACCCGAAAATAAGACAGGGTGTTATATTTATTTTTTCTCAAGAAGACACCCAAGGGCTTATTTTCAGGGGATGGGTTATTTTCCCCTCAAAACCTCAGCTTGCAGCACGCACAGGATGGCTGGGACCTGACAGGGGAGCCGACCTTATTGATGGGGCCGCCCGCACCTTTCCAGTCACCTCTGGGATAGCAGCTGTCACGATGGGCAGATGAAAAGGGCTGCTTGTCTTCCTTCCCGCTCCTCGACGACATGCATGGGTTGTGCAGATGCACTGCGTAGCCACGCCCGTCACTAGGGCTTATTTTCAGGGTGGGGCTTCTATTGCGCACATGCTTGGAAATCCTGATAGGGCTTATTTTATGGGTAGGGCTTATTTTTGGGGAAACACAGTGCCTAAAAAACCCTGTGGTCCCTTCCCAGAGCACTCCATCCTGGGTATCGCACGTACTATTCCGTGTCTCTGAAGTTGAAAGTCTGATTCAAGTCTGAGTTGTTGGATATTCTGAGTCGTAGGAAGACAGACGTTTCAGCCACAGTTCGCTGTGCTCCGGGGAGCCGAGGCGCGGCAGCGAGTGCAGGGGTGCGGGGTGGGACCCCGAGAGGTGGCCGGGGTCCTGGATCCTGGGGACAGATGACCGGTGTCCGGTGGTGCGAGGGAAGGTGGAGGCAGAGAAGGTTCTCATTCTGACTGGAATGCCTTCCTTAGCATGTGTTCTTGGTCTTTCGAATAAGACTCTTTAAAACGACCGCAAATTATCTGTTAGAACATGGAAAGATAAGCAGAAAGCAACTAAAACAAGTCAGTTCTGTGTTTTATGGACCACAGCGTCTCTCGAGGTGCAAGAGGTGTTCTGTGAGGCCCCCTGAAGCCAACAGGAGGGGATTGTCGGAGAAAGTAAAACCAAGTTTCTTACCATGGGAGTGTTGGGGATCTCCAGCCAGGAGACTGTGTGTGTGCATGTGACTGTGTGTTTGTGTGCATGTGTGTCTTGTGTGGTGTGTGTTTGTGTATCGGTGGTGTGTGTACATGCACGTCTGCGTGGGGTGTGTCTGTGCTGAGTGTCCAGGGGTGTCTGCGTGTCTGTGTCTCAGCCAACCATGCAGCACCAGCTACGGTTCCCCAGCTACTTGTTCAGGAACTGTGAATTCGCCAGAACCCTCTTAGAACGTCAGGGGATTCTGGATGGCTCTACCACAAGTCCTACAAAGCTGACTGGTGGACGCCCACGCTCTCTCCCCGTCTGCCCTATTCCGTGCCCTAGGGGCTTCTGCTACTTCAACTCCGTGGCCGTGGCCGCCAAGCTGCTCCAGCAGAGGCTGAACGTGAGCAAGATCCTCATCGTGGACTGGGTGAGTGGGCCGAGCGCGTGTGCGGGGTAGGGGACGACATTTGGACCGGGGGCCCCAACCTTCTGGAAACCGTCTCCAAGATGGCAGAAAATCAAAGCCCCGCACCTGCTCGGAGTCATTTCACAGCTTCCGCCACCAGCCCCGGGCTCCCAACCCACCAGGGAGGGTACCTGTGGCTGAGGCGGCAGCCGGGCCACGCTGGGCGTGATCTTGTGGGATGGTGGCTGCGTAGGGCTGGGCCTCCACCCGGGAGCCTGGGACGTGTCCGCCACAGCTGGAGCCCCTCCCGCTGCGGTGTGGCGTCCACGAGCGCTCGGATGGGGCGGCCGAGACGCCCTCCGTTCCTCTAGAGGCGCCACGTCCCGAGCACACCTGCGCCAAAAGGGTCGACTCTTTCTAAATGATCCTGCATCATGTCTGAGTTTGAATTCCCAAATAGGAGTGCTGATTCTTGCACTGGGGATGAATATTCAAGGGATTCGTTCTATTACTGTTTTTTAAGCCGTGTACACACATGCAGTGTTGGCGTTTGTGGTTCATGATTTATCCCATAATGTTTTTAGGAATTATAAAAAGCAGGTCCATCCCTTTGGGTTATCATTTGCATTGCGGAAGTCCTCCTCAGTTTGGGGAAAGGCAACAAAACATAAGCCAGGACACCGGGCGAGCTCCAGGCGGGTGGGCTGACTCTGTGGGTAGCGGGCTTGCACCTGGCCAGGCGAGCTCCAGGCGGGCGGGCTGGCTCTGTGGGTAGCGGGCTTGCACCTGGCCAGGCGAGCTCTAGGCAGGCAGGCTGGCTCTGTGGGCAGCGGGTTCGCAGGGCGAGGAGAGGGCCCGCGTGGACACTGTGGACGTGTTCACCGAGGCCGTGCTGTTGGGGCGACCCTGCAGGCTGTCTCCGCCCTGAAACCACGCGCTGCAGGGAGCCCCACTGTGGTCTTCACAGCCACCGCCATGGCATGACCCCTCGGTGGGGTCATGGGCGCCTGTCCTCGCTACTCCTGGGGAGCTGCCCTTCCAAGGTCTACGATAAGCACAGGTCACCTTTGTAGATAGGAGGACGATAAGCAGCCTCTGGCCGTGCTCGGCTTTTCCCAGGCACACGGCTGTGTATGGCAGGGCTGCTCTCGCCTGCCCACCAGGACAGGACGGCCACAGGCCTGGGCCTCTGCTGCTCTCTGGTGCTCTGGACACGTGGGAGCTGTGTTGAGCAAGGTGGCGTGTGGCTTTAGCACGGGCGGTCACCCCCAGCCAGGTGGGCCTCGCCTTCTGCCGTCCACCTGCAACCGGCAGTGGCTTGGCACCTCAGCCGTGCCCGTAAGTGGACGGCCACGGTCAGTGGCTTCCCTCCCGAAGGAGGCTGAGGAAGTGGCTCCCTGTCACAGAGACAGGCAGGAGCAAGGAATTGATCAAATTTGTTCAGAAAATCACGGCCTCCAGGCCTAGCTGAGATGCCAGCCTGAGCTCTCTGCTGGCGTCAGGCAGATGCCACATGCTGGGGTGAGGAAGACACGCCGCAGGCTCGGACAGTGCCCGTGGAGTCCCCGAGACCCCATGCCACGTGGCCCCTACCCCAACTCTGCCAGGCTGGAGGCGAGAGGCCATCCCGTGAGCGGGAGCCCGGCCCAGATGGGGACAGCGCACGGTGAGGGCCACGCCAGCGCCTGGCTCTGCCTAAGTCCACCTCTGTCCTGCAGGACGTGCACCACGGCAACGGCACGCAGCAGGCTTTCTACGGTGACCCCAGCGTCCTGTACGTGTCGCTGCATCGCTACGACGACGGGAACTTCTTCCCGGGCAGTGGGGCGCCTGACGAGGTGAGTGTGGGGTTCCTGGGCCGGCCGGCGGGCTCCACCATGGCCACTCCGAGGGGCGGGGCCAACACCACCCACCTGGGACGGAAGCTGGGGCCCGACGCTTGCTCGCGCCCAGACAATAACATCAGCCAGACGTCCGCCTGGATGCCACCACGTGTGCACGCTCCTGGGCTTTGAGTGCACACAGGAGGCCCGTGGTCGTTCCGGGTCGCGGTCTAGGCAAACCGCTGCGTCTGCACTGCAGTGAGTGTGCGGGACCCGGCTTCCTCCAGGCAAGGCCAGGCCCGAGCGGCAGGAGCGGCTGGGGCTGGCGTGTGTTTTGGGACACCCCCTGCCCCCCGGCAGGCACTGCATGTCCTCTGTCCCCTCCACCTGTCCTGGGCTGCACGGTGGCCCCCAAACAGCAGGCCCGAGGCTGCCTTGTGGTGCCCGTGTCCCTGCAGGCCTGTGCTGCCCCACAGCAGGGACTCCAACCAGGGCAGCGGCTTCCTCTGCCTTCGGGACTTGCTTCTTGGAAGGCAGGTGGGAAATGACAGAATTGCCGTCATTTCCACCCAGAGAGGCCCCGGCCTGGTTTCCCTGTGTTGGCGCAGGGTGCCGTGTGGACGGGCAGGTCCCAGGCAGTGTGACCGGGGGCGCGGTGGCCCCGTGGCCGAGGGAAGGGGTTGTCCCCGCAGTGCAGGGTGCACGAACACCCGCTGTGTCCCCCGGAAACGCTCCGTGTCGATGTCGGCGTTGGGGCTGCGGGTGGCCAGCCCTGCACACATGGTAACAGCACGTGCCAGGCGCCCGTGATGCCCTGGTGCTCCCTGTGGGGGCCACCCCCGTCAGCCGTCCCCGTTGCGGAGGCCCCACGCGAGGGTCCGTGACGTGCGCGTCTCCCCTTCTGCCCACAGGTGGGCACAGGGCCTGGCGTGGGCTTCAACGTCAACATGGCTTTCACCGGCGGCCTCAACCCCCCCATGGGAGACACCGAGTACCTGGCAGCCTTCAGGTGAGTCCTCAGACTTCTTGCCCTGGTGACTGGGGAGGACGCCACAGCGCTGAGCGTCTCTGAATCCGCATCCGCTGGCCGGCGGGGCTGTCTCCACTCTTCCTCGGCGTCAGAGGCGGGACCTTGGGCATCTTCCCACCTGTCAGGATGCCTTTCTGTGGGCTAAAAAACCAGGAGTCCGTCTGGGGTCCAGACAGCAAGCGAGTGGCAGAGATGGAGACTGGTTTTGTGCAGAGTGCTGTGTTGATGGGAAGGAAGGCACAAGTCGTAAAGGTTCCGTGGTCCCCGAATTGTGTGATGCGAATGGAAATAGCTGTTTCCCTCTATTCACATATAACCTGCGGCCCCTTCGCAGCTCTTCCCACGCCTGACCTGGCCGTTTACAATATGGCTGCAGGGTGATTTTGTTTTTTTTAAACTCAGTGTTTGTTTTTGTCGTCAAATGGCAATTTCTACTTTTTGATCTAGACCAGATTGACTAATTCCTGCAACCGAAACTGGACGGCTTCTCAGTGCAGGTTTTCTCACTGCGCGGTGGTTTGCAAGTGGCGCCTCCGCCACCTGGGTGGAGTGAGGTGGGCCCCAGCGGGCAGGTGCAGCCCCCGGGCCCCGAGGCGAAGGGCTGTATTAGCGTGGCCAAGGGACAGACTTCAGTCTCTGTCAGGAAACGCTGTCAGTGCGGGATGACGTAGAGACGCCTGGAATTTCCAGGGGCTTTTTCTCTCTGCCTCTATGGTGGTGTTCTGGTGTGTGCACATATAAAGCACATGTGTGCAAGCATGCATTGGTGCAATGTGCGTGTCTCTGTGGACATGTGTGCGCGTATCTGTGGGGAAGCACACCTCTGTGCAGCATGTGTGTTTGCATGTGTCTGGAACCATGCACGTGTCTGCTCAGGTGTGTGTACATGCCTGTGTGCATGTGCACCTCTGTGTGGGTGAAATTGTGCGTGTGTGTGTGTGCAAGTGTGCGCACACGTCTCTGTGTCTCTGTGGGGGTGGGAATGCACGTTTCTGGCCAGCCCCTGCACAAGGACACACATGTAAGAGTTTGATGTAGACTCTGCCACCTGCTCTGAGGACCCTGAGTGAGTCACGTGACCCCCGTCAGCTTCTGCTTGCTCCTTGTGACACGGGGTCCCGTCCTCCACCTGGGAAGGTGGTTGGGGTCTGAAGACGGGAAGGGCTGGCCTGGCAGGTGTGGGTCCCCTTCCCTGGCTAACACGTCGTCTGTAGGAAAACGTGGACCCATCTGATTCGGTCACGGCAGGTCAGCCGCTGGAGAACCAGAACTGATCTGTGTCTGGAGGGAATCAGTTCTCAGTAGCCTACACCGATTCTCACTGAGCCACTTTCCCTCTCACCTCGTCTCTTCAATTGTGACGTTTCTTCTTACTCTTTTTTTTTTTTTTTCTTTTTTTGAGACAGAGTCTTGCTCTGTTGCCCAGGCTAGAGTGCCGTGGCATCAGCCTAGCTCACAGCAACCTCAAACTCCTGGGCTCAAGCAATCCTTCTGATTCAGCCTCCCGAGTAGCTGGGACTACAGGCATGCGCCACCGTGCCTGGCTAATTTTTTCTATGTCTATTTTTTTTAGTTGGCCAATTAGTTTCTTTCTAATTTTAGTAGAGATGGGGTCTCGCTCTTGCTCAGGCTGGTCTCTAACTCCTGTCCTTGAGCAATCTGCCTGCCTCAGCCTCCCAGAGTGCTAGGATTCCATCTTATTACTCTTGATCAGATACGATGTGATTTTGACAACTGCCCTGCGTAATTTAGGGGAGGAGGACACCTTCAGACTCATACATCTGAAAGTTTGCCAGCGTGAACTCTGAACCTGTGAAATGGGGGCTATCTCTGTCCCCGACACCCCCCCCCCGGCGTCACCCTGCGGTCTCCCCACGGGAACCAGGCAGCTTCTGCCTGAGCGGACGCTGGCACTGCCCGGAGGACCCCGGGCCCCGCGTGGCCAGACCCTGGTGCGGAGGAGGAGGCAGACCCTGCTCGGCTTGCCGGGAACGAGATAGCGGCCCTCTCTACCTCCGGGGCCGCGCGTTCAGGCCGCTCTGACCGGACTGGCCCTGCCCTTGCGGGCCTTTCTTGGCTGTGCCTTTGGTTCTCTGGTTCCGGTGAAAAATCTGCCCCCCACCCCGGGTGTCCCTGTGGCTGGCAGGCCCAGGCCAGGCAGGGCAGGTGGCCGGAGTCTGCCCTCGAGGCTCCTCCCAGACCCGAGGCCCCGCCCGCGGCCGCCAGGGGAACTTTCCGTCTGAGTCGCCCCCACGTCTGCTTTCATCCCCCGCCAAGTGCGTGCGTGATAATGCCGTATCGAGCGAACTTCTTAAGGCTTAAATGGCCTCTTTGAAAAGGAAAATTGTTTCAGGATTTTTTTTATTGATTGTAATGTAAAACAGCACTTTGAAGTTCACGATTTACGGCTCCCTGGGCATCCCTGATGGGAAGAGGGGTAGGGATCCGTCCCCCTTCTGCTGGCCTCTCCGCATCGGGGGGCCCCGGGACGGGACGGTGCCTTGAAGGCAGCACCTTGTCGCCCAGACCCCTCGCCTGCCAGGTTGCATTTTCAGGGGATCAAGCATAGGATGGAGCAGAGATAAGAAAATTGCCCCTAATGAAATCCAGAAGTAGCGGCACTTTCTCCGAGGGCTCAGAGAGCTGCAGGAGAAGAGGGACCTAATTCAAACCAGTCCCCGTGCCAGACAGCTTTGAAGTTGGCTGGGGGAGGGGGAGCTGGGAGACAGGATGCGCTGGCTTAACCCCTCCCCTCCTGTGGCCCTGCCTGTCAGTGGCGATGGACGCAAAGTTGGGCTTGTGTTTACTCACGATTTAGAGTTAAATGCGGTACCACTAGGTTTAGCCAAGACGCGAGCACAAGTGGACGTTGTGAAAGGATAAGTCTCATCTCTCCGATGATTGACAGCGGCCTCAAGGTGGGCAGCCGGGCAGGTCCGTCTCACTGCCCTGCCTTTCCGCGAGACCTGAGCCCGGGCCCTTTGAGCTTCTGTTGCTTCCGCAGGACTAGGCGGCGCTTTTTGTAGACAGCTCTTTTCAGGGCCATGCTGGAATGCGCCTACGGTTTACTGTTTCCACCGACAGGGAGTGGAACTGACTGAACTCTCCATGCTGTGGTCTCGCGCCTGAGGGATGAGGAGCTTTGATCCAAAGCACTACACCTTCTTCCCTGGCGACAGCGGTGTCTCTTTCGGGCACCCAGACGTTTTCCCGAGTAGAAGTTTGTCTGAGGGCATCCTACGCTTTCAGAGCTGAAGGCTTGGAGCAGGGAGATCCCACGTTCGGCCAGGCTTCCTGCACCTGCTGGGCCCCCGAGACATGGGCAGGGGACGGAGCACTGCGCCCGACCTGGGGCAGCGGGTGCCAAGGACAGGCCCTGGGCAGGGGACAGAGCACAGCACCCGTCCTGGGGCAGCGGGGACCGAGGACAGGCCCTGGGCAGGGGACGGAGCACAGCACTCGTCCTGGGGCAGCGGGGACCGAGGACAGGCCCTGGGCAGGGGACGGAGCACAGTGCCCGCCCTGGGGCAGCGGGGGATGAAGGACAGGCCCTGGGCAGGGGACGGAGCGCAGCGCCCGCCCTGGGGCAGCGGGGGATGGAGGACAGGCCCTGGGCAGGGGACGGAGCACAGCGCCTGCCCTGGGGGGCAGCGGGGCCGAGGACAGGCCCTGGGCAGGGGACGGAGCACAGTGCCCGCCCTGGGGCAGCGGAGGATGGAGGACAGGCCCTGGGCAGGGGACGGAGCGCAGCGCCCGCCCTGGGGCAGCGGGGGATGGAGGACAGGCCCTGGGCAGGGGACGGAGCACAGCGCCTGCCCTGGGGGGCAGCGGGGCCGAGGACAGGCCCTGGGCAGGGGACGGAGCACAGTGCCCGCCCTGGGGCAGCGGGGTCGAGGACAGGCCCTGGGCAGGGGCAGTGGGACCTGGAGGGCTGCGTCTGAGGAGCGAGCGTGGCGCGGGACTGTGAGGGCGCAGGACCCGGGTGTGCACCTGCCTGCCTGGCCGCGGGCGGGAGTTGGCCTCGGCCCAGCGAGGGGCTTGTCGGGGCGCCGACTGGCGAGCAATGCGTCATGGCCACACTGCACGCGGGTGGGCCTGAGTCCCGGCCGTTCAGGGCTTGGTCCCAAGATGGAGCGGCCCAGGGTGGGCCAGGTGGTCCGGGAGAGCCCGCAAGGGGACGACAGCCCACTGGGCCACGGGACAGGGAGACGTGCCAAGGGGAGCAGGAGCCGAGTGGGGTGGGGTGGGGAGCGGGAAGGGGGCCCCGAGGAGGTCTCGGGGAGCTCCTGGGGGAGGGCGGGGTGCCGGGCGCAGGCCCAGCGGGAGCAGGCTTGGGTCAGGCTTGGGTCGGGGCAGGGAATGGCCCAGCCGGGCTGTTGGCGCCTCGCTAGAATCTCAAAAAAGCAAGAACACGTCCATCCCAGTTGGCATTGGGATGGCGCTGGTGACCCAGGGAGGACCGTGCGGCAGATTAGGACGGAGCGACGGGGCTGAGGAGGAGGACGGCAGAGGCCCTGGCCCAGCAGAAAGGGCCTCCCGAGGCTGGTGGCGGGGCCGCCGCCTGCTCTGAGGCTGAGCTGGCCTCACTCGTTGGGGTTTGCTTCGGGTCCTGGTGGGAAGTGAATCGGAAGGTCTTTTCCTTCCAGCTGCCGAGTGAATCATTACATTTGGATTCAGTCGTGGGTCTCGAAGACCACGTTTTCACCTGTGTTTTGGCAGGACGTGGCGGTTTACGGCTGTGAGCGCCCGTGACACCGCCTGACGTGGGCCCTTCCAGGGAGCAGCGGGCGGAGGGTCCGCCGTTCTAGGTGGCAGCGTGGGCCGCCCGCCTGCCGCTGTCCTGCCCCGCCCAGCGGCGTCCCGAGGGAGGCTGCGGGCACAGCCCTGGTCTCGCGGGCTGCAGCCGGGAGTTGCCTGGTGACGCGGTGAAGCACATGGCGTCGGCGACGCAGGCACCCAAGCAGGCCCAGAGACGGCTGCGGAAAGGGGCGCAGTGCCCCGCAGCTGCGCACGGACGCCTGAGCGCAGAGGCGGCACGTGGAGAAGCCGCACACCCTGGGCGCAGCGCCGCGCCGTCCGTCAGTCTCGGGGCACGGGGTGGCGACGTCTCCCTACGCCACTGCGCCGAGGGTGCGCTTTCCGGGTCTTGCCGTCCTCTCTCCGACCCGCCGTTCCCACCAGCTCTCCTGCCTCTGCGCAGGGGTCGCCGCCTCTGCTGCTCGGGAAGCCTCGGGCCTCCCTGCCTTGGTTACCCCCGAGAAGGCAGAGGCGCCGCCGTGGAAACGCCGGCATTGAAGTGATGGTCTGAGAGGAGGAAGGGCCCCGGCAGGTGTTCAGAGCATCTTATCATTTCAGAGACTAGGTTGAGTATTACAAGGTTAATTCTAGAAGAAAAAGGCGAGTCCGGTTTCCCAGTTTCCTTGCCGCACCTGTTAACTAGGGGCGTCCTTCAGCGCCGCCCTGCGGGAGGGACCCTCGCGGCCACCGTGACACGGGAAGGCCCTGGAGATGCCTGCCACGGGGCTGGGGTGCAGCCGGTTCGCCTGCGTACGAGCGGGGGCTGTGGGGACGCGGAGCAGCCCTTGGCGCAGGGGAGGCGAGGCCGAGGGGCTCAGGACGCGGCGGTGGCGAGACCGTAGAACGTGGCCGTGTGCAGCGGCGGGCGGCGCGGAGCCCAGCAGGTCAGGGAGCACGGGAGAGCCGCGCCCGGCTTCCTGCTCCACCTTGCTCTCCTGTGCCAGCGCGGGGAGACCTCAGACCGCTCCTACTCGGGTCGCCGCGTCCGGGGCCGTGGGTCACCCGCCCGCCCGCCCGCAGAGGGGTGAAGGGCCCCCACAGTCCCTGGCGATCACTCACTCACAATGCAGTGAACCAGCTCACAGGACGCACCAACCCGCCTGACCGCCCGACGCAGTGTCGACACGAAGCGTGTCTACGGCACACGCTGATACCATCGTCAGGCTGTGACCTGAAGTCTCGTTTCGCGTTAGAAGTGCCTTTTCCGCTTTTCAGGTCGACTACTTTCCTGTTTCCCTAGTGCGCCGAAACCTGACTTCTCGGTGTTTATATTCTCTACTCAAGGCTCTCGAGCTTGTGATCAGCTTTCCTTCAACCATCTTAAGTGTGCGTCGTTTCTTTTCGCTTTACGTTCAGGCGTGTGCGTGTCGTGTCAGGGCCCGGGGGGTGAAGAGGTGCCCTCGGTCCCGGGCAGGGCTGGCAGGGCCCTGCACCGCCCCGGCCACACGCTGGGGTGAAACACGCCTTGTGGGGGAGGGGGAGGGCAGCTGGATGGCTCAGCACCGTGGCCACGTGCAGGCCAGGGAGAGGGTGGCAGGGAGGACCTGGCCAGGGAGGGCGGCAGCACGGAAGGCAGGGGCAGAGCTGGGGAGGGTGGGGGTGGGATGGGGGAGG
>VSMD01012027.1:44813-91243 GCA_008750895.1 Mirza zaza | reverse complement strand
GCAATAAGGCCTAGATCAGACGTCACCTCCACTGAGAGGCCAGCTCTGTCACTTCTCCAGCCACTGGAGCTCACGTCCCCTCTTGGGGCTCGACAGCGCCCCCTTCCCACTCCCCTATATTTCCCATCATCCAGTGGAAATGATTCTTGCAAGCCTTTCCGCCCCCTGCC
Organism: Mirza zaza; assembly: GCA_008750895.1. Lineage (NCBI taxonomy): Eukaryota > Metazoa > Chordata > Mammalia > Primates > Cheirogaleidae > Mirza > Mirza zaza. The sequence goes on along the minus strand of VSMD01012027.1, from coordinate 91,073 downwards.
CCCCACCTGCCCACGCGTCCCCAGGGTTCAGACGACACCTCTTCTTTCTCCCTGTGTCCTGGGCAGCCGGGGCCGTGCGGGAGCACGGTGGCAGCTCACGTCCTCAGGAGCGAGGGAAGGTGAGGCGTGCTGGGGGACGCTCCTCCAGCCTAGCGGACCCCAGGCAGAGGCAGGCCGGGCGGACCCGGGACCCTCGAGGCAGCTTGCCGGGCCCACGTGCCAGATGCCCCCGGGAGAGTTGTGACAGATGGGCTGGGTCACTCCCGCTGACATCTTTCCTTGGCCTTTGTCCTCCTTGGAAAACCTCCCCTGGATTCCTGGCGGCCAGAGCTGTGTCAGTTTGATGGATGGAGCTGGGTCTACAACAAGCTCTTCCTTCTTGTTTGAAACCTTCTCCTCTTCGGTGACGGGGAGGGCCGGAGGGCGAGGAGCGAGGAGGCGCTCCTCGTTGGGGTGAGGATTCCGAGGTCTCCCTCCCTGGGCTGCCACCTGGGCCCTTTACGGGTCAAGTGCATTTATGTGGCACCTGCAGGAGGCTGCTGGGCCTGACACCGGGCAGAGGAATGATTAATGGCGGATGTCCTGGCTGCTGCCACGCAGAGTGGCTTCCGCTCCCTCCCGGGAACACCCATGCGGCTCCCAGCTCCGGCCCCTCCGCAGGCTGTGGGGACGGGATCTCCCGGGCCCAGGGGAGGCTGGGGGGCCTGGGATGGGCGCTGGAGGGAGGCCGAGGAGCTGCTCTCTTGGAGGAAATGGGAGCGTGTGCCCAGGGCCGGGTGTTTCTAGCAGCAGCAGGAGTGAGAGCAGGTCCCCGGGGGGTCTGGGATTGGGAGTGGACAGCAGTGTGTGAGCCGTGGAGCCCTGTCCTTAAAATTCATTTGACTTTGAGTTCAGCCCCTAATACAGTCCTCTGTGTCTCAGTGGAACAGTTAGGTTTCGGATCGCTCACCGACGGAATTATTTAACTCAGCCCTGCCCTTCCAATTTTTAAAGTAAAACGATTACTCCGGCAGGATGCGGGAACGAGCGTGTCCTGGTGGGAGCCCCAGCTGGGGAAACCTGGGCCTACAGGTGTCCTGGGAGGAGGCGGGGGTGGGGGTGGGAGGGAAGCCTCGGTTTCTCCCATCCCTCCAAGGCCCGTGTCTCTGTGGCAGGCATGCGGGGCTTGCTTCTTGACGTCGGGGACAGTGTCTTTGTCATGTGGGGCTCCGTCGCACAGTGTGGCGTCAGCCTGGTGCTCGGAGTGGGTTTGTGAAGCGAATGACGAATGGATGAAAGGCGACTCTCCCGACAGAGGTAAGGAGAAGCCAGGTGTCAAGGGAGATGATGAGACCCTTGCTCGGGAGTGAGGCGTGTTACCTGCTGGGGGACAGGGCTTGGGGGGGGGTATGTGGCCTCGGGGCCCAGCCCTCCAGCCAGCCCTGGCCTCTGCTGCCCCGGGCGGTGTCTCTGTTACAGCTGTCCCTGCAAGGGGACCCTGCACACGCCGCCTTCCCGCCAGGAGAGCCGGGAAGCACACGGAGCACCTGCTGTGTGCCCCAACTGTTCTAGGTGCTTCCCCGAGATCAGCTCCTCCGATCTGGGACGGCCAGGCTTGTCTCACCAGGTGAGAAATCATGTCTGTGAAGTCCTAGCAGGGTGCCAAGGGGCTGGTGCGTTCACGATTACTGCAACGGCGGTCGGGAGGTGGGTGTTGAATCGCCCCTGGGCGGTTGGGCGCCCCGTCCTCACCAAGGGCTGAGATGGGGCTTGCACGGAGCGCTCTGACTCCACGCCCTGCCTTTGCCACTGGGTCCTGGCAGTCCCATTCACGGTGCTTCCAAAAGGACTCACTGCAGGTGACCCCGGCCCCCTTTCTCTCTGAGGAATGTGGAAGCCTCAGGGAGACAGACACTGTGCTAGTCTCCTGGGCTGTTTGTTGTAACACGCCCCTCAGACGGGGTGCTTAATGAAGCAGACATTGTTCCCACGGTTCTGGGGGGCAGAAGTCCAAGATCAAGGTGTGGGCAGGGTCGGCTCGCCCTGAAGACTGCAGGGAGAAAGCACCCAGGCCCCTCCTTGCTCCTGGGGGTTGCAAGCTCTAGCCACGAAGACATGTGACCCAGTCTGCCTCGGTGGTCTCCTTGTGTGCATCTCTGTGCCCAAATTTCCCTTTTTTTCCTTTGAGGCAGAGTCTCACTCTGTTGCCCGGGCTAGAGCACTGTGGCATCAGCCTAGCTCACAGCAACCTCAAACTCCTGGGCTCAAGCGATCCTCCTGCCTCAGCCTCCTGAGTAGCTGGGACTACAGGCATGCGCCACCATGCCCGGCTAATTTTTTCTATATATATATATTTAGTTGGCCAATTAATTTCTTTCTATTTTTGGTAGAGACAGGGTCTTGCTCTTGCTCAGGCTGGTTTCGAACTCCTGACCTTGAGCGATCCTCCTGCCTCGGCCTCCCAGAGTGCTAGGATTACAGGCGTGAGCCACCACCCCCAGCCTCCCTCTTCTTTTTAACAATTTATTTTAATTTTTGCATCCCTCTTCCTTTAAGGATGCCAGTCATTGGATCTAGGGCCCACCCTAATCCAGCATGACCTCATCTTGTCTTGATTATGTCTGCAAAGACCCTATTCCCAAATAAGGTCACATTCACAGGTATCAGGGGGACACAGTTGGACTCCCCACTGACACTTAGCCTTGTGACCGCCCTAAGCCTGAGACCCAGACTCTGCTCCTAGGGGAGCCCCCCCCAGGGCATGGGGAGGGTGGTGTCCGTGTGTTGGGAGGGTCTGCGGGGGCAGGTGCACCTCTGCACGGGGGAGGCAGGCGGGAGAGATTCGGAAGAGGTCAGTGGCGGAGCAGGACCTGAGCGGGAAGAGGGCGGAGGGGGCCAGGACGCAGGTCAGGTGGGGAGGGACGGAAGGGAAGATGAAGCAGTGCATTTCTGCACACGCTGGCGGGCAGAGACGCAGGTTCCAGGGGGAAGCAGAGAAGCTGCCGGGTCCGATTTGGGGAGGGGTCTGACCCTTCCCAACCCCTGCTTTCTCTCCGATGACCCTAACTGGGAGACTGGCTCCTCCCCGCTGAGATAACAGAGGAGAAAGCGCTTGGGAAACTGAAGCAATATCCTCCACTAAAGATTTTAGAGCGCAGGGGCCCGCCTGACTGCACTGTCAAACATTAATAACGCGGCTATTTTCAGATTCATAATCATGATGAATGCCCCCGGGGCTATTAAAATACCGTCGTAAGTGTTTACATTATTCTCCCGGGCGAGTGGAGCTTTGGAAAGGGGAAAAAAAAAAACAAAAAAGGAAACTAGAAACTGACAAACTTCTGAAAACACTCCGGTTTTCTTTCCTCTCCCACTGTGGTCTGGCCACACTTTGCAGGTGTGGAGGAAGCTCTCAGGCCACCTCCCCCGGCCCTTTCTCATCTGAGCTCACAGCAGCCGACTCAGTGCATTTACACCTCTGGATTGAGTCCCTTGGGGGGGCAGGAGAGAGGGCGTGTGTGAGCGTGTGACTGTGAGTTTGTGTGCGTGTTCATGCACTGTGCGTGGGAGAGGCAGGAGGCTTGGACTCTGGCGCCAGTCCCATGTGTCTGAAATCTGGGGTCGCACTGCCTCGGAGCCTGGAGGGCTCACGATGCCCCCGAGCTTTCTGTGTCCTAACAGTGTTTGCAATGCCAGGCCAGCCTCCCCTCCCCCTCCCGCCCCTCCCCATCCCTCTCCCCCTCCCACATCAACCATTCTCCCAGGAGGGCAGCTGGGGTGGGGCAGCCAGCTCAACCTGCAGCTACGATCCCTCCATCCCTCCGTGAGGGGGTCTCCCTGCCCTGCTGCTCAGGGGTCTCCCGGCCCAGCGCCCTGTTCCCTGCTGGGAGAACGAGATCTCTTTATGGTCACCGTGCGGCCACAGCAGGGGGACGTTTTGTAACGACCACATCGTTACACCCTTTATCCCGCGCTTTGTAGTTCCCGCACGTGTTAAACATATTCTACGTGATGACGCTCTGCCCTGCGAGGGGATGTGTTCTTCTTCATCGTTTCCGTCTTATGGTTTGTGGCAGATTGGATTCAGGTTTGTAGTTCTTCCCTCCCTCTGAGATACAGAATTTCACGTGTGCCTCTTTGCCAGGTGGCTTTGCCGTGCAGCCCCCGCTCCCCCCAGTGGGTGCAGAATTTTTCCCTGCCCCAGGGATGCATCGGTGCGGAGTGTGGCCCTGGGCGACCTGTAATCACACCGGAGCTGACCTATAACCACCAACAGAAAAAAAGGTTGATCTTTGTCCGGGATTGGCTGTTATGCAGCAGCATCGTTGCAGCCATAGCTGACTCGTTTGCAGGTCATTCATTCACTCAACAAACATCAAGTGGCTGCCACGGGTTAAGAATGCTGCTAGGGGCTTACATAATGACGCTGTGGTTTTCAGGTTGCTGGGGAGACAGGAGGATGTCTGTTCCTGCCGCCCGGGGCTTTTCAGAGAGTTTGGGGTGGGGAGGAGGGAAATGGGAACCTGAGCAGGTGGGCCGCTGCCCCACCTCTCACCCAGAACTACACTCCGCCTTTCCAATCTGTGCTACATTCGGGGGTCCTGAGGGAGGTGCCCTTTCCCAAAAGGATCTTATTGTCAAAATTTTGCAAAGCACTTTGGGAGGAAGCCGCAGGTCACAAGTGGGGAAACTGAGGTCAAGCAGACTCAGCGATGAAGATCCAGGGCTCGGGCCCCTAAACCTCAGGCTGCACCTGCTGGGCTCCGCGGTGAGCGATAATGCCTTTTTCCTCTTGATTCCTTTTGTCAAATGCCAGATCTGGGAGACACTTGTGAGCCCATTTGGCTGTGACACCTCTTTGTCTCGCTGTGGACCACCGGAGGGAGGGGCTGGCTCAGGGGCCCAGGGTGGCAGAGTGAGGCCCCCACAGACCCCATCTTATGCCCTCTGCCTGCCTCGATGACCTGGAAGCCCCACAGGTCAGCGGAGCCACACCTGGGGCCACGGTTCTCTCCCGGGCCACCCACATGGAGGGTGATGAGGACTGACCCTTTCATTGCACCAACTGCTGCTTGCTCGAGAGCGTCCGCAACCGCTTTGAGAGCAATTATCGATAAAACGCAGCTTCCGGGACAGCCCACGTCTGAGGAGCTGTAAGCAAACACAGCCTATGGATTTTGGCGACTGCTGTCCATCCCGTTTTCTTATCCTAAAGCGCTGAGCTCTGTAGAGAAGAACTTGCACACGCAGTATTGCTGTTCACAAGCTCCATCTCCCAGGCAAGTCCGGACCCCTCGTGCCTCAGTGTCCCGCTCTGCAAAACGGAATAATCAAAGGCAGCTCCCGGCTCACTCTGGGGTTCAGTTCAGCCCTTAGAAAACTATCAGGTTTCCTAGGAGTTTAGGGCATTATTTATTTTTATTGTCCTCACTAAAAATTTATGTTTACTCACTTTTTTCCCCCCTCTTCTAAGGTTTCTGGAACGTTTCTGTTTAGTGTTCTTCAGATTAATAAAGCACACACAAAAAATCCCTTTGACCTTGTATCTTTTTCTTTTAAGGCTCTTTTCGGTGGTGTTGATATCTGTTCAGGGCAATACCCCTCTGGGGCTGTCCTTTTGCGATCTCTCTCGTGCTGTCTTTGTGTGTCTGTTTACATCGACAGATACGATTGTGTGTGTTTGCCGGGTACGATGCGGTGCTTTGCCATGTGCACGCGTGTGGAAGGACGAACTCCGGCTAACTGCCACATGCGTGACCTCACGCAGTCATCATTTCTGGGAGGAGGGGGCATGAGCATCTGCTCTCTCAGTGCTTTGTCAAGAGCACCGTGCACGGTCACTGGTCACCGGTCACCGTTACCGTGGTCACCGAGTGTGCACCTCCTCCCCTCCTCTCGATTGCGTGGAGCGACGTTCGAGAGGCTATCTGAGTCTCTGTGGGGAGAGAACGAGTCCTCGGGCAGTCCCAGGCTGAGGGCGTGGAGGAGGGAGGTGGCCGGATGGGCTGACTTGGGGCAGGGACCCCTGCCCCGGGCTGCAGGATGGATTCCTGCCTTGTAGGGAGTGGACAGCTCCGGGGAGGGAGGCCTGAGGAGCAGAGCTGGGGGTGCCCTCCTTTCCCACGCGCCCTCGGCTCCCCACGGAGTTTTCCTGGAACTGGGCCCTGGAGTTCAAAGGCTCTGTGGTTCTGGCTCTGAGGGCCTCCCTCCATTCCCACCCTTGCTGGGGAGTGAGGAGAAGAAGGAGGGAGAGTCTGGAAAGATGGTTTCAGGATCCCTGTGGGCCTTTGCTCCAAGAAGGGCTCATGTATTCCCTCCCTTCCTCCCTTCCTTCTAGCCATCCCTCTATCCTTCCACCCATCCACTCACTCATCCACCCATCCTTCCACCCATTCACCCACCTATACATCCATCCATTTATTCTTCCACCCAACACATCCACCCACCCACCCATTCATCTATCCATCCACCCATCTATCCATCTATCCATCCATCCACCCACCCATCCACCCATCTATCCACGCATCCATCCATCCATCAGTCCATCCACTCATCCATCCATCCATCCATCCATCCATCCATCCATCCATCCATCCTTCCTTCCTTCCTTCCTTCCACCCATCCGGCCATCCACCCACCCATCCATCTATCCATTTAACAACAGGGACCACTTCCCGTCCCCTACTGATGGCAACACTGCCAGCAGCTGGGCTGTGTTGGTGTTTGGGGGGGGGGGCAGGTGGTGCATTTTGCAGCAGGGCCCAGGTCTGCCTGAGACACAGGTGTTTAGCTCCTTGCCAGGTCTGATGCTGGCCACCGGGAGCTGGAGAGCTCGCTTTCTTTGTGCTCAGGCTGGTTGGCATGTTCCTGCCCCAGGCACCCAGTGGGCACAGGGGTATTCAGACATTTCCCAAAATAGCTGCCACTTAAGACAGTAAGGAGACAGGATGACCCCCCACCTGCCCCGACTGCAGCGAGACCCAGAGGCTGTCTTGAAAGTGAGATGCCACCTTAAATTCTTCACTGGCAGGGTGGTCTGCCATCCTCACTGGCTTAGCTCATTGCAGGAAGTGGCCAAGGTAGCACCCACATTAGTGGCCCTCAGGGCCAGACCAAGTTCAAAAACTGATGAACAGCCCTGAAGGCTTCTTTGTTTTCAAATGTCACACAAAATCTCTCTGTGCTATCATGGGAATGGAGTCTCTCCTTCCTCCAGCCCCACCTGAGTTGGGGGTGGGGTGGAGTTGGACACAGGGTTAAGGAGAGAGAAACCCTCAAAACAGCCCCCAGAAAGCTCACGCAGAGGGCAGGCACACCAAAATGACACGGTGACAGCCCTGTGCCCTACACGGACTCATCTCTTCCCTCCGCAACGCCGTGCGGCTGGCATCTTCATGTGCATTTCACCGATGAGGCTCACGGAGGTGAAGTGACGTGCCTGAGGTCACCCCGAGGTAGGAAAGGCAGCGAGGGGGTGCTGCACCCGCTCCGGGGGTCTGGGCGCAGGGCCGCGCACTTCCCCTTGCTTGGCGGGTTCTCTCTGTGCACAGCTGGCTGCGCCTTTGCTCTGCTCGGGAGGAGGGCACAGAGCTGACTGCGGGCTGGTCTCCATGGCAACAGCCGATGAGTCTGCATCAGAGGATGGCAGAGCCACCAGCCTTGAGCTGCCGGGAAGTGTGAGCTGGGCTGCTGCGGCAGGGACCACAACTGCGGGAGTGGAGCTGGAGGAGTGGGGGATGGGTGGGGCGGGGGATGGTCTGCTCTGCCAGCAGGTGCCTCACATCCGGTCTCAGTGGGTCGCTGGTCCTGGGCGTGGGGTTTTGCTCTCTGCTGGGAAAGTCTGGCAATCCCAGGTATATTTCATGGACCTCTACCACGCGCTGGGCACGCAGTGGGCTATAGGACCTGGTCTTGCTCTCAGGGGATTAAGGTCCAGGGAAGGAGGCGGACGGGTTACCAGGCAATTCCAGTCCACCACCACTGATGTGCACAGAGTGGACGTGTGGAGCACACATGAGCCCCCAGGAGAGCACCCACCCAGGTGTGGAGACAGGAGAGGTATCTAGGGGAGAGGAATGTCAGAGACAGAGATAGAGGAAGAGAGAGGAGAGAGAGAGAGAGAGAGAGAGAGATCTGCCAGGAGTCCCTCCTGCCTGGAGCTCTCGAGGGAGGAAGGCAGGGGAGGGAAGCGAGGTTGGTCCTGGGGTCCAGGTTGGGAGGGAAGGGCCTGCTCTAGGCCAGGCCCTGGGCCAGGGGAAGGGGATGACTTTGGTCCTCACGAGCCACTAAATTGGGCACCCTAAGCTCCCACCTTACGGAGGAGGAAACCGAGGCTCAAACAGCCAGAGCAGGATGGAGGGGGAGGTGGACCTCAGCTCTGATCCCGGCGGCTGGCTCTGTGACAGACCCCGTGTGCTGAGGGTCCCGGACCAAATCTGGGGTTCCCGGAGGAGAGTGGGTGGTTCTGCTGGGGCCCCGGACCGGCTGCTTGTCTCTGGAGACTCCCCCAAGGAGAGTTTCTTGACCTTGAGGAGGCATGCGGAGAGGGCTGTGCAGGGACCCCCAGCTCTTGGGTTTTCCTCTGCTGCCCAGGGCTCAAGTCTCTGCTCACTTCATGCCCAAGGCCAGGCAGTGGCACGGCTGGTCCTGGGGGGTCTCTTGCCCTCTGAAGGCTTGGTCGCAACCCAGACGTCACAGTTGGAAACATCGGCCACCCAGGGCCATGTGGTCTGGGGAGGGATCTCGCCTGCCAGTCCTTCTGCAGGGCCTGTCTCCTAGGTCCTGGGAGTCCGAAGGGAGCACAGGTCTCAACTTTTCCAAGATGCCGGGCGGGAACAAGCCAGTGTTGCTGTTCCCCAGAGGCCTCTGCATTTAGATAAACGAGGTCTGGAAAGTTCTTCGGCTAAACACTAGAAAAACAGCTTACGTCACCCGCCTAGGGAAACTGTCAGGAAATCCCCTTGTTCCTGGGCGAGGAGAGCCTGGCCCACGTGGAATGATGACATTGAGCAGATGCCACCCTCGGCTCCCTCATGCCAGGGGTGGGACCTGCCGGCCTTGACAGTGACGGGGAGGGGCCGGGGACGGAGGAATCTGCTGGCGGAAGCCAGGGAGGAACTGGAGTTAGAAGAGGCTGCAGCGACCACATCCTGTGACAAGGAGGCACCGGAGGCTCCTTCTGCCCCACAGGAGGCCGGGCAGTGCCGGCTTTCACTGAGGGGTTTTTCTGCCCTTCTCTCCTCCTCCCCCCCCCCGCCCCTCACACGTACACTTGCACATACATGTCCAGTTACATACGTGTGCGTTTGCACGCACACACCTATGCACGCACACCGCCCATTTGTGCACATCCCCATGCTTGCACGTACCTACACACTAGCGCAGCACACCTGTACACTTGCACACGCCCATTTGCACATGCGCAGACACCCCCACACGGCACACATGCAACACTTGTACACAGGCGCACATTCACGCGCACCTACACACTTGCACAATTGCACACATGTCTTAAGACACCCACGCACTTGCACGCATGCACACCCACACACCTACACAGGACACCCTGTGCACGTGCACACATACGCATCGGCGCACATGCAGTGGCACGCACATCCGCATCAGTCTGCCCGGTGGCTGCTCTCTCCCTGTGATTGCCACCTGCTGCCCCTCCGTCGGCAGGGGCCTGGCCTTGTGCCCTGTCACTGTGTGTCTGTCTGTCTGTCTTTCTCCCCTGGTGCAGGGAGACTTCGTGGGGACCGGCTGACACCTCACCCCGAGCTGGCCGCAGCGCTGTGGAGCGTGGAGCGGAAGTCTCAGGGAGGGAGGCTGAGAGGAAACCACACTCTCGCTCTGGGTCTCCGCAGCTCCAGCCCTCTGGGGAGGGGCAGGACGCCTGGGTGTAGATGGCTTTAGGGGAGGGAGTGTGTCAGCAGAGAAGGGAAAACCCAGGTCACCCCAGGCCGGGCCCACTGGCGAGCTGGGCTGCAGGCACTGCCCGGTGAGCCTTGGTCTCTCTGCTCTCAGGTGCATCCTCCCAGCCCTGCAAGAAGCCTCTGGGGGAGAAACAGCCCCACAGGTGGGTCCGGCCTGCCTTCTGCAGGGCTCACCTCTCCGCCCCAAGCGGGGACAGCCATGGGCCGCTGACGGAAGCAGTGGCCCAGAAAGCTGTGCATTGGGGTGACAGCAAGGTTGCAACCCAGCCCCACTGGCTGCAGCTTTGGTTCCTCAGCTCAGCTCTGCCTCCGCCGTGTTGGGTGGTGGGGGTGGGGCAGGCACAGAGGCACTCCTGGCAGGTCCCCTGCCTGACGCCCGGCCACCTCTATCCTCCTGTCCTGCCAGCAGGGGTGGCAGCTCCATGCCTGGTGTGCTGGGGACAGCCTGGCTGAATGACGACTCTGAACTCAGGGTGTGAGTCTTTGCCACGCACCTGCCACGTGCCAAGCACTGTTCCAAGTGTGTTACAGGTGTGACTCAGGTGACGATTCATAGAGGCAATGCTGTGATACGACTGGTTTACGTCCAGTTACAGTCCTGGTTTCAGCTAATAAGCAGCAAGCAGATGTGGTTTGATCTGGTTGAACCCGGCAGGTTGGCCCAGGAGCCCACGCCCTGAGCATTGACCCATCAGCCTCTTTGGAGACTCCAGGCTTGCAGGCATTGCACCCCTCTGTCGTTCCCCAGGGAAATAAGCTCTAGCAGCCCCTCACCCCCTGGGCGCCCTGGCCCGGACCCCCTGGGCGCCCTGGCCCAGACCCCCTGCCTTTCGTGGTGGGAACAATCTCTTCCCCAGGAAGGGGCCTGAGGGGGGTCTTCTCCAGCAGGCTCCTCGGATGTGGGTCCCGAGTTTTCTCGTGCGGGTGAGGGGAGGAGGCCAGCAGAGTCAGCCAGGGGCAGGGGCGACTCTCCTCAAACCCTAAGCCCAGCTGGGGGCTGGAGAAGCCGTAGCAGGTGCCTGGCGCCCGACCGGCTTTTCCAGAGGGCAGTGGGGGCAGGTAGCCAGTGCCCAGGTGGGAGGGAGGGAGCGGTGGGGCCCAAGTCCTTGGGTAGAGGAGGCCTAGAACCTGCCCTGCCGGGACCCTAAATCCTGAGCCTGGGCCCCCTTTCCCCACCACCGGGATACCAGGCCTTCGTGCTGGGGTGGGGAAGGCAAGGCTTCATGGAGACTCTGGTTCTCTGGGCCCCTGGTGTGGCCCCAACAGATGCCAGAGGGCCCTGACCTCATGGCCGCCAGGAGCCAGACCCCCACCTTGACCCACCTCCTGCCTCTGCTCTCAGGGGGGAGCAGGGCCGGCCTGTCCACCTCCCAGCCCCTGCGAGGCTCCGGGGAGGAAGCGCCTCTGGCAAGGGAGCACGCCGCTGGGCACCAGACCCGTTCTTCCCAGCCTCGTTTTCTCTCCTTTGCATGCCAACCCTCCCGCTACTAAAGAGCATTTTGCGAAAGAAGATGAAATGGGGAGAGAGAAGAGCGGGATGAAAGGGCGAGCGAGCGCCTGGAAATCCCTTTCAGCCACTGCCACGGCCCCGTGCTGGAGGGACGAGTGTCCATCTCGGTCCTGCCTGCCGGGCAGCTGGGCGGGGGGGGGGGGACAGAAGTGGGGGAGGCGGGTCTGACCGGGCGCTGTGCCCCAGGGCCGCCCCTCTGCCCGACGCCCACCCAGCCCTGCCCCAAGCCCTGCACGAGCGCGGCCGCTCAGTGATTTCTGGTTGAATGCGTGCAAGGAGAAAGGCTCCGTGGATGAGGGTGGCCGGATTCCGCAGGGGCACCTTCCGCACCTGCTGCCCCACGGGCTTCGAGGGACAAGAAAGAAAGCGCAGTGTTGGTGGGGATGAGGCAGGAGCCAGCGGACACCGTGGATGTGCCGAGCTTCCCAGGGAGAGCGGGTGCGCCTGGGTGGGGCGGGCCTTCCTCCCCTCTCCTCCCTTGTCCTCCCCTCCTCTCCTTCCCCTTCCCTCCCTGCTGCCCTCTCCCCCCTGCAGCCGCTACTGCCTGAAGAAAGTTCAGGAACAGGCCTAGAAGATCTCCCCACGGGGATGCCTCCGGGATGAGCCAAGAAGAGACAGCGCCATGGTGAAGGCGAGCAGGGCCGAGGGGGGACTTTAAGCATAATCGGTCACAGCTACATCTGAGAAAGTCACCGTTTAATCCTCGTGAAGGGACGCTCCCAGCAGGGACAGGGACGAGCCGCTGCTGCCTGCAGCAACAAGGACGGGCGTTGCAGCCTCGTGTGCAGTGGGAGCGGCCGGACACGGGAGGCCTCCGTGCGTGTGACGTTCCGGAAGAGGCAGAGCCGCAGGGGCACGAAACACTTCCAAGGGCGCCTGGGGCCAAGGGGTGGGTAAGACTGGCTGCAAAGGGGCAGGAGGGAGCGTTTTGGGGTCATGAAAACGTCCTCCGTCTTGGCCAGGGTGCTGGCTTCACAGTTATATGCACAGGTGAAAACCCACCCAAGGGCACGCTTAAAATCGGTGGATTTCATTGCGTGTGAATAGTCCCTCAGCGAGACTGGATTTCTGCCCAGGGGCCATCCACAGATGGGATTTTGGTCCTCACAACACCCCACATCTTTTCAGAGATAGAGACACGGGCTTTGCGAGGTCACACACAGCGTGGGCAGGCCACGCGGCTCAAATCCCAGCCAGGGGACAAAGGCTGAACCTTCTGCAGGGGGAGGGTGAGCATGACAAGAGAAGAGGCCCTACCTCGGGGGCCACAGACCCTGGTCCCTCCAGCTCAGCGTTCTGTGCTCGCAGTGACCTGCGGCGTGAGACCCGGCCAGCTCAGATCACCTTCCCCTCCGAACCCTGCCAGGATTCGAGCCCATGGATTTTGCTAAATCAGAGTTTGGTCGGTCAAGGCCTCCAGAAATGCCCCCCGAGTCCCGGGCAGGGATCCGGGTCCCTTGTGCCTGGAGAGGAGGACCCTGGGCTCGCCTGTCTCCTTCTCTCCTCTCTCTTTCCTGACATCAGCATGTTCAGCACACTTACTTCGTTCCTCCTCCAGCTGGTGACACAAGGTGAGCTGAAGGACAGCTGTTTGGGTGAGGGTTATGAAGGCTCGGGTGCCATGGAAACCACTCCGGAAGGCCCCGAAAGCCGCAGCCATCCTGAGGCTGCTCCGCTGCCATTGGTCGCCGTTGGACCCTCTCCCTGACTGTCGCGACTTTTCTTTACTTGCCCCTTCATGCGTCCGTCCCTGCCCTCCCCTTCTCATGGCTTTCCCACAGGCCCAGAGCAGGAAGCTGCCTGCAGGTCAGCAGGGTAAAGATGCTAATGCCTTTTTTTCCTTTAATTTATGAGATTTTCAGGCTCATTTCCTTGCATTCTCTCCTCCACCCCGAGAGGCAGCACTGATTTTAAGCCGCAGATGTTGGAGACAGAAAACGGGATTATGGCAGACAGAGAGGGGCCAGCTCCCCTGGCAGGTGTTATAGAAACAGCTCTGGTTTCGGGTTGCAGAAGCCGTCCCCAGCTTTCCCTGCAAACCTGCAGGCTGGGCAGGCTCTTCAGCGCACTGTGGAGGCTGAGCTGACTCCAGGGGTCTCCTCCTGAGGTTGCTGGTGAGATTCAGAGCAGCGTGGGCACCTTCGTCTTGCTAGATGTGTTTTTACGTACCCGTGCTGTTCCAACTCCAGTGGGTTGCCTGCTCCTGCTGGACCCCAGCCTCCTTCTTCCTCTGATGGGTAACAGGAAGAATCCCTTGCACTTGGCCTTTGCCCTGGCTTTTACACCCTTCATTTTCTTTCTTTCCAGAAATGGCCCCGAGACACTGGTGGGTGCAGTGTTGCTAGCCATGTGTTAGGAGGAAAGTGAAACCCCAGGGTTTAGGTTGCAGGTCTGGGGCTGCGGCCTCAGATCGCTGCTCCCTGTCTGGCTCTGCCAAGGCTCCTCGATCCTGCAGGTTGATACCTTTGATGGATCCAGCTGCTGAGGCTGTGGGTGGGTTCTCCTGGCAGACTATGGCCTGAGACCCAGCAAAGAAGGAAGGTTTGAAGTAGTGAAGGGCAGTCCCTATGCCTCTCTTCCTTCTGGGGCCAAGTTCTTTAATGAAGATCTTCTGGACACTGTCTCTACTCCCTGCACAAACACACACACACACACACACACACACGTGTGCACACGTACACATACCTACTCATGCTCTACCCCTCTTGGTTAGGGGTCTATCCCCAACTAGTCATTAACGTTGTCCTGGTGGAGTCTCTGATGACATCTTTTTTATTGTTTGTTTTAAAAAGAACAATAACCATTTTGTTATTTCATGATTCTGTGAGTTGACTGGGCTCAGCTGGGAGGTTATTCTGGCTCGGGCTGCAGACAGAAATGAACTGGAGCAGGTCAGAGCCCCCAGGATGTCTTACTCGCATGACTGGCATTTGATGCTGTCTTCTGGCTGGTCACTCAGCCAGGGCTATTGATGGGAGAGGCTCTGCGTGTCCCAAGCTGGGACTCTTACAGTGTGGGAGCTGGGTTCTGAGAGGGGGGAACCCAGGGGAGGTCATTTCAAGAAAGAGGAAGTGGAAGCTGCTCGTCTTCAAGACGAGACGCAGAACTGGCACAGTGCCACTTCTGTTGTGTTCTCTTAGCTGTCGGCAGACACTTGAGTACCAAATCCAGTGGACCATTTGGGGCCTCATCTCAATTGACCTCTCTGGCTACGAGGCTTGTCTGACTTGCCCCTTCTTGAAGACCCCTCCTCCTGGGCTCTCAGAATTCCTCTCCTGTTCCCTTCCCCCTCTGCACTCCCTTCCAGACTGTGATGGTTGTTCTTCTTCATGCTCCCTCTTCCTGGTTTCATCTTTGGTGCTTCCGTGTCTCAACTCCACATGTGTCCCCGGGATCCTGCCCAATCCCATGACGCCCGTCTGTGCTAGGGGCTCCACATCAGCCCCTCCGGCCCACACCTGAGAGCCAGCGGCCTTGGGCATCCAACCCTCTCCTGGACATTCCTGCCTGGAACTGAGAATTCCAAAGTGCATGTCACTCAACCCATCCAGTAGGGTCTGGTCATCCTTCCCCCCACGCTTGTCTGTCCTGGTATGGTCCCTGACCTGGTCCCCCAGACATCCGACCCAAACCAGGCCCTTCAGGGCCTTCCCGGATGATGGAAAAGGACATACTTGGGTAATCAGAAAAAATGACCAGAAGTCATTTCGAGAAATAAAAAGGAGTGTCCGGGGCTTGAGGACCTGTGTCTCTTTAGAGGGAAAGCAGATAGAAGGCTGCTTAACCACGGATCTGGGAGCAGCCCCAGCTAATTGGAAAACCACATGTGCGCAGGCTGGAGAGGCCTCAGGAATGGCGAACAGCTCTCCCTGCTCAAAGGAATTTTCTGGAAGCCATCATGGCTGCTCTTCCTAACCACAGGCTGGTCTTTCTGGCGGAATCAGTGCTGAGCGTGTGGTCAGGGTGGCCAGGCTGGAGCCGGCGAGGATGTTTCCACAGTCTGAGCTCCCTCAGCGCCGGCACATGGGGGCCGGGACCCGGGGGCGTGTGGGCGCCCCGGGGAGCCAAGGGCACTTGAGAAACTGGAGACGGCTGCGGGAGCAGTGGCAGGACCCTCTCCCCACGCCCGCCGCCCAGGCCGTGCTCAGGCCAGCGCGCACGTGACGCCGTGCATTTTCCCGTCCTTCATCGCATTTGGTCCCCGGGCACGTTCTGCCACCACCTCCTTTTCTCATAAGAGGAAATGGGTTCTGGGCGGCTCAGAACTTGCGCAGGGTCACAGAGAGGGAACGCCGGGACTCAGCCCGGGCCTGTCTGATGCCACACCCGGCGTCTGGGCTGCTCGCCTCGCGCCAAGGGGCCAGCGCGGATGCCAGCGGGCCGGGCGGCCGGAAACCGGCCTCTGCGGGTGGTGCAGACGCTCCGAGTCCAGCAGGCACTCGCTGCTGTAGAGACGGGGTGTCCTCAACCTCTGCGGCTGAGCTGGTCTCTCCGACGACGCTGCTTGCCCCCTCGTCATGTGACAGGACGCTGCCTTGCTGCTGAGGCCAGGGCTGGGAGAAGAAAGGATGGTGCAGGCTCCGTATGCACATACGGTGACAGCACCGCAGGGAGGGGCGGCTGTCCCTTTGTGGGGACCAGGGGGGCTGGGTGCTTTTTCTGCTGCACTTGCGGGACAATTGTCAGACAAGACGCCCCGCCGGCCCGGCGCTTTCCCGGATGTCAGACCAGGTGTGGGCCTCAGCAGAGACACGTGGTTGGGAGGGGCGGGGCAGGTGGGGCCCCTTGAGGATGGGAGAGTGTCGGAACCAGGGAATTCTGAGGCGCACAGTGACCTTGAAGAGGACCTCGGTTTCTGGCTTGAGCAGAGTGGAGGGGCCATGCGTGGGCCATTTGCTTGGGGTGCAGCCACCAGCCGATCCCGAGGACAAGGGCTTCCCCAGGTGAGCCCCTCTGCAAGGACGGCCTGCAGAACGGCCTGGCTGAAGCGGGCACGCCTCGGACACCTCCAGCGGGGCTCAGAGCCGCTGCGAGGCAGTGTGCGTGGGGGAGGGCGGGATGGGGGGTGGTCTCCTTCATGTTGTTTGTTTCTGGCTCAGACAGACTCGGTCCTGGTCCCTGCTTTGGCTACAGGGACAGAACCAGTGGGCGGGCTGGGCGTGGTGGCTCACGCCTGTAATCCTAGCACTCTGGGAGGCCGAGGCAGGCGGATTGCTTGAGGTCAGGAGTTCGAAACCAGCCTGAGCAAGAGCGAGACCCCGTCTCTACTAAAAATAGAAAGAAATTAATTGACCAACTAAAAATACATATACGAAAAATGAGCTGGGCATGGTGGTGCATGCCTATAGTCCCAGCTACTTGGGAGGCTGAGGCAGGAGGATTGCCTGAGCCCAGGAGTTTGAGGTTGCTGTGAGCTAGGCTGACGCCACAGCACTCACTCTAGCCTGGGCAACAAAGTGAGACTCTGTCTCAAACAAAAAAACAAGAAAACAACAACAGTGGGCGTGGCCCCTCCCCAAGCATCCCCCCACCCCTCCCCCCTGCTCCCCCCTCCCCTGCTATCACAGATCTCTTTCATCCACCTGCAGAGTGACTGCGTCTTGGGGCAGCCGAGCCGGGACTGCGGAACCAGGCGGAGGCGTTCACAGACTAAATCCTGTTTTGAAGTCTGTTTACTCTAAAAAAAAAAAAAAATTAATCTCTCTGATGCCTGGAGAAGAAAGATTCGTATTAAACAAAGACCCAGCTCTGAATCCTGAACGCTCGGCTGCGGTTATCAGTCTCCCCAGGTCCACACCCGGGGCGCCGCGCAGCCTCTGTGTGGGCCCTCTCGCCAGCTTGCGGACTCACGGTTCGTTGGCAATCACACGCAGCCCTGCCAGGTGCGAGGTCAGGGCCTGCGTGGAGTCCTGTGCAGTTGTCGGATGAGACTGTAACGGCCAGGGAGCTGGGCCACGCCGTCCTGATTGCTGCGATAAGACAGGGCATGCGTGCGTGCGTGTGTGATGTGTGTGCATGCGTGTGTGTGCATGCGTGTGTGTGCATGTGTGTGCATGCGTGTGTGTATGTGTGTGCATGCGTGTGCGCAGGGGGCGTGGGTCGTTCACATGGCTGGGTGCAGCACCAGAGAGGAACATCTCTGGTGGCAATCAGAGCCCTGGGCTCTTGGCCTCCTCTGTCCTCCCCCAGCGCCGTGACATGAGCTCCCTTCTCTGTGCCGGCGTCTCCCCATCAGCCACCTGGGGCATTGCTATGGGCTGCATGGAGTCTCCCACCCACCTGAACTTCACGTGTTGAAGCCCCAACCCAAATGGGACCTATCGTATTGGAAGATAGGACTTTTTTTTTTTTTTACACAGGGTCTCACTCTGTCACCCAGGCTAGAGTGCCGTGGCATCAGCCTAGCTCACAACAACCTCAAACTCATGGGCTCAAGCGATCCTCCTGCCTCAGCCTCCCAAGTAGCCGGGACTACAGGCATGCACCATGACACCTGGCTAATTTTTCTATTTTTTGTAGAGATGGGGTCTCACTCTTGCTCAGGCTGATCTTGAACTCCTGACCTCAAGTGATCCTCCCACTTTGGCCTCCCAGAGTGCCCACCACGGTGCCTGGCCAAAATCGGGCCTTTAAAGGGGTGATTAGGTTAAAATGAGGCAGTTATGGTGGGACCTGATCCTGTCTGACTGGTGTCCTTGCGAGAATTTGGGCACAGAGACACCAGGGACGTGTGGGCGCAGACCCCATGTGAGGACACAGTGAGAGGGCGGCTACCTGCAAGCCAAGGAGAGACCTCGAGAGAAACCACACCTGCAAACACCTTGATCTTGGACTCCTGACTCCAGAACTGTGAGCCAATACCTTTCTGCTATTGGAGCCGCCCAGCCTGTGGGACTTTGTTATTGGCAGCCCCGGAACTGAGTACAGACACCGTCACCTTCCGATCCACAGCCCAAGGTCGTTGCCAGGACCCAAGGAGACACTGCAGCGATGAAGATTAGAAGGAGCTATGCAGTTCCCTTTCATCTCGTCTTATCCCATCAAGGAGAAAATCTCATTTCGTGAGGGTGTGTCTCTAATACCTTGTAACACTTGGAAATCTCCCTTTCAAAAAAAAAAAAATTGAGATGAAGTTCATGTAACATACAATTAACCATAAACCATTTTAAAGCAGACACTCTCGTGGCATTTAGTACATTCACAATGCGTGGAGCTGTCACCTCTGGTTCTCAGACATTTTCATCACCCCAAAAGAAAACCCCATACTCACTAAGCATTCACTGTCCTTTCCCCTGCCCCCGCTCAGCCCCATCCCCCGGCCCCTGGCAAGCACCAGTTTGCTTTCTGTCTCTGTGCACTAACCTGTTCTGGACAGTTCATAGAAATGCAATCATTTTGCATGCGACCTTTCGTGTGTGGGTTCTTTCACTCGGCGTGATGTTTTGGGGCTCATCCGTGCTGGAGTTTTATGCCTGAAATATCCCATTATACGGGTATAGGGTAGGTTAGTGGCAGAAGGAGGGAAAAATGGGGCAAGAGCCTTGTTGTGGCTTCCATGGGAAGCAGGCTTAGGATTGGCTCTGGGGGAGGGGCTGTCCCACGACGGCTGGTACCTGGCGCTGGGAGGATTAGGGCAGGTGGGCAGTGGCCCAGAGCTCCAAAGTCTGGTAAACGAGGTGGATGCGGGGAGGGTGGGTGCTTTGCATAGCAAAGGCACTTTTGAAGGTGAGTCGTTTGCTGGCTCTAGGAAAAGCTAACCCTGGGAAGGGCCGTCCCTCCAGGGTCACTGAGACCCCAGACATCACAGCATCAGAACACAGAAAAGAGGAAAATGCGTGTAATACAGGCACACAGTAAAATGTGTGCTGGGTGTAAATTAATTATTATTTAATGAATAGACTTCGCCGAAAGGCTGAAGAGTTCGATTGCTGTCCCCACTGCTTGCCCGGCTCCCCTGTGGCTACTAACATCTCGCGTCAGTGCGGCCCGTTTGCTTCAAGTGAACCCCGGTGACACCTTCTTATGAAGCAGAGTCCACGGTTTCCTGGGTGCTGTATGATCCGTGGGTTCTGCCAAGTGCGTGATGCCGTGTGTCTGCCGTTACAGCATCGCACAGGGTCGTTCCACGTCCCCAAAGACCCCTGTGCTCCACCTGTTCATCCTCCCTTCCCCTCGGGCCCCCGGCGACCACCGATCTTCTTACTGCCGCTCTGCCTTTCACGGCACGTCACGCGGGTGCAGCCGTGTAGAGTGTCGCCCCCTGGACTGGCTCCTTCCACTCGGGAACACGCAGCTGTGTTTCCTCTGTGTGTTCGCGCGGCTCGACGGCTCGTTTCTTTTTCTCCCTGAATAATAAATATTCCGTTGTCTGGATGAACCACGATTTAAACGTCACGTTTATCTGTCTTACTACTTTTTAAAGACATGGCCATGGGCTCCGTGGTAGGAGGCTGGGCTCGCAAATGTGCGCAGACAGCCTGGGGCGGAGGTCCCGCGAGGCGATTATCGGGGTACCCAGGTCAGGTGCTGGGGGTGGGAGTGGATTTCTGGGCTGGGGGGGGGTCTGGGCGATGTCCCTGGCTCATTTTCAGAAAGGTGCCTTCCTGGGGGTGGTGACCCAGGCACACACACCCCTCTTCATTGACAGGCCTGCGCCCGACAATCCCAAGCGGGCGGGGCCGTGGGGTCCCGGGCGGCAGCAGCCTCAGTCTGAACCCGCTGCGCTCACCCCGTCGGCTGCCAGCCGCAAACATCCAAGAGGAAGGTGCTGGTGGGCTGGCGGGTACTGGGGCTCTGCCCAAGGACCCCTGGTGGTGGCAGCGGCTGCCGCTTAGCTTCCTGGGCCCAGCGGTGGGCTCTGGGCTGTGGCGAGCCGGGGGGCTCCAGCCCCCCTGGAATCCCTTTTCCCTCCAGACTTAAACGAGGTCCACCCAGCGTCTGGGACATGGTTTGCTGCTCCTACGCGGCTGCTGTCTGACGCGGCTCCCAGACAGGGCGTGTGCCCTCCCCTGTCTTCTCAGCCAAGTTTCTGCACTGGCCTGGCCTGTCTCGTTCAGACTCTGTGCGCGTGCACTCGTGTGTGCGTGTGTGTGTGTGTGTGTGTGTGTGTGTGTGTGCAGCCTCTCCTCCCTCCCCGAGCCGGGCAATCAGGACCCGAGATCTATGGGGAAACTGTGGTGCAGGCAAGGGCGAACAGGGAGGGGTCCCAGCCCTGGGCACCCCTAATTTTCTGCCATGCCCAGCCTCCTCCAGGCGGGAGGGCTGCCCCACTCACTCTCCCCTCCCCCGCTCCTGAAGTCTCAAGGCTGCTTGTGGGGACAGGAAGGTCACAGCCAGCCAGCAGGACTCAGCAGGAAGTACCGCCCGTTTTATCTTCTCACCTGTGACATTCAGACATAACCCAAACACAGGCCCAGTTGCATCCTGGTTTGTGCTGGACACCTCAGAGGTCACGGGAACAACCACGGCAGGTGGCTGCCCTGCTAAGCAAGCTAGCGGGCGGTACCGTGCAAAGGATTAAACCCAGGGCTTAGGTCGACGCTTCGGGCCGGTTCAGGGTCCTCCCCTTCCAGGCAGGCGGCCCTGATTCCACTCCAGCCCGAGCACCCCTTTATTGTCTGGCCTCCTTGTTTATAAAGGTGCTCTCCCCTACGTCCAGACGCCTGTCCTTGAGGAGTGGTCGGGAAAGCGCCGGATGCCGCCCAACTTGCACCAGCAGGGCCCCGTCTCCTGCGCATTTGCACCCGTGTGCTTCTGGCTAACGAACCCTCCTGTGTTCTCGTTGGCCAAAAAGGTTAAGAGAAGAAGGGGGCTGGACTCCCTTGAAGTCAGGGGCAAGTCCGTGAATCATCTGAGCTCTTCCTGCAGGGGTTGGAACCATGCAAGGCGCCCGGAAGGGGGGTGGGGAGGACGCACACTGTCACTGTGATTTGCGGATGCTCGTCCGAGGCTCCTGCCCGCTGAGCCGAGAGGAGCTCAGCGCCCTGAGGCCTCTGCAGAGCGGAAGGTGAGGCCGGGAGGCCTGGTGCTGGCCCCAGGAGGGGCAGGCTTGCCCGAGGGCTCTGGGTGCTGCCTGTCCTCACGCGGAGGACTCTCCCGGCCCCTGTCCCCGCCCACGCCCTCCCTCTCCCAGCTCGGCTTCATGTCTTCTCCTCCTGCAGGGTGAAGAGGGGTGAGCTCCGGCCACAGCATGCAGACACAGGAAGACAGCCGGCAGGAAGTGCGCTGGCAGCTCTCGGTGGCCTTTAACATGTACCAAGGGCTCGGGCTCCTTTCTCCTCCAGGCCATCAAGATGTGAAGTGGCTCTAGCTGCAAACTAGTCTGGCGGAGAAGACCAGAGGCTGGAGCTCAGAACCCTGGGGATCTTCTGCCCCCGCCTTGCTGTGTGTCTTAGGGCAGGTTGCTTCCTTTCTCTGGGCTCAGTAGTAAACAGAGGCAGAGGGACTAGAGGCCTGGCGAGTGTTCCTCTGGTCCTTTCCAGGGAGGGACAGTCCACTGCCGGGGGGACGTGGGCAGCCCCAGAAGGAAATTGTCCCTTTGGCTTCAATGCACATCCTGAGATCTGAACCTGGGAGCCGCAGGTGGAGGCCGAGCAGGGAGGTTGCCCGGCTCAGAGCGGGGTGTGCGATGGCATCCAAGGACAGGGAGGAAGGGACAAGGTGTGGACCAGCCCAGAGCGGGGGCCCTACCTGGAGGTGTGCTGATGAGCAAATGGGCTGCAAGCTGGTGCTGGGCTCGTGCCATCTACTAGTCAGAGTTTGCTGTAAGTGGAAGCATCTCGTTCACTGTTTAGTAAACTGTAAATATGAATGGCAATAATATCTGTATTATTCATAACTTGGGCATGGTGCTAGTCACTTTATGCGTGTTTTCTCATTTGCTCTTCATAATAACCCAACGAGGTGGTATTGACATTGTCATCATTCTCTAGACTGAAGACACTGGGGCACAGAGAGGTTAGGTAACTTGCCCAAAGGCACACAGCCAGTAAGTGGCAGAACAGAATTTGAACCCAGGTCTATCAGAGCCAAAGTCCAGGCTCTTAACCTCTAAGTTATACTGTCTTTTAGTGAAGATAGCAAAAGGCCTGGAGGAACGTTCCCTAAGCAGCCCCCCTTCAGGGCCCTGCGGTGGAGGCTGAGCTGGGAAGTGCAGTTGGCGACGGCGGTTGCTCCCCAAAGAGGCCACCTTGAGCTTCACACCCAGAAGAAGGAGAACTCTGCCCCCATAGCCTTGGTTGTTCCCTCTCCAGCGTCCGGGCTGGGTGTAGCTGGCAGGCTGCACAGCCCCCTGCCAGGGGAGGGGCAGGGGACCCCAGAGAGATAGACGGGTGGTGGGCTGGGAGCCCCAGCTCTCTGGGCGTTTCATTTGTTTAGTGGAAGCTCTGGCCGGAGGGGCTGAGCTTGGGTGGCCATGTATCTTGGTATTTTTCTTCTCTTCCTAGGAAAAATGGATCGAAAGGAGTTCAGAAAACACACACACACACACACACACACACACACACACACACACACCCTGGGGTCTGTAGTGAGAGGACTTAAGGAGGCTCGAGCCGGGTCACTGTATAAGTTGGCACCTGGGACAGGCCCCCGTCTTGGCTCTGTTTGCCCATCAATCACGCCCGATAGCCCGAGGCAGGTGGGGAGACGTCCAGCCCGGGGACCTGGCCCCCTGGAAGTGGGGAGCCTGAGGCTGGGTCGAGCAAACTGAGGGGCCCCAGTGGGTTTGGGTAGGACCCCACAACCCAGTGGGTTTGGGTAGGACCCTGCAGGCTGGCAGCCCAAACTCGAGGTCCCAAAGCTGTTCACTCATAAAACGGACCGTGTGTGAGTCATGGTGGAACTCTGAGCCCCACATTTCTGAGCCCCTGAGTAGGTTGCTGACTGGCCAGTTCTTTGCTCACAAAAATAACTTCTGACTTCGCCCAAGGACTTGCCCCGGGGTTTCCTTTGCTGAAGGACCTGGGGCTTCAATCATAACAAGATTTGATTTTCAAAATCAGACATTAGTGTGGACGTTTCAGAGACAAGTTTTTGCATAAAGTGAGATGTGCAGGTCAGCAGAGGTAGGAGGGTGTGGGTGCTGGGGCAGGGGTGACAAGCGGGCTCCGGGCAGGCAGGGAGAGGAGGGCCTGACCGGGAGCAAGCACCTCGTGTGTGTGTACGTGTGTGCATGCACGTGTGTGCGTGTGTGTTCAAGCTGGCATGTGCATGCATGCGTTGGTGTGTGCATTCAGGTTAGCTTGTGCATGCATACATTGGTGTGCATCTTCATTTTAGCATGTGCCCGTATGTGTTGGTGTGTGTACTCAGGTTAGCATGTGCATGTGTGCATTGGTGTGCATGTTCAGGTGTGCATGTGCCTGCATGCATTGCTGTGTGTACTCAGGTTAGCATGTGCATGCATGCATTGGTGTGCATCTTTAGGTTAGCATGTGCATGCGTGCATTGGTGTGTTCAGGTGTGCACGTGCATGCATGCATTGGCATGCATGTTTAGGTTTGCATGCACATGCATGCATTGCTGTGTGTACTCAGGTTAGCATACACATGTGTGCATTGGCATGTATGTATGTGCATGCATGTGCACGTGTGTGGTGGCTTTCTGTTGTTACCACCAAGGTGGGGCTCCAGGGCACCGGCAGCGTTGAAGGCCATGCAGCCATGTTCCAGCAGAACAAAGCACACAGGGTCTCTGGCACATGGGACCCAAAAAAACAAATAAATAAAACAAGCAGCACAGGCTATAAATAGAAGCAGCTGGAGGTGCCCTCAGGCAGACACGAGCTCTGCAGCCCCAGGGGGCCGCCTTGTTCCTGGACTGGGTGCAGGAGGGGACCACCCCAGCCTTCACCCCAGGCAGGGCAGGACCTGGAGGTCTTTGTCAGAGAAAACTCTAAGCTGCTGCTGCCACCACCGAGCTCCCTCCTTTCTCCTGCTGCCAAGCAGGCCGGCTCCTCCCGGATGCTCTCCATTGCTCAGGCAGGAGGCAATTTGCTCGGTGACGGGGCGAGGCTCATTGTGCTCTTCCTAGTCCGCCTCCAGTCCTCGCCTCCACACGGCACCCACTCGGGGTGGCAGACAGAGACGCTGGAACTCGGGCAGCTGCTGGCGCGGGGGGGGGGGGGGGGGGGGGGGGGGAGTCTCTGGAAAGGTCACATGGAGCCACCTGAAGTATGTGCCTGTCTTCATCCTCTCGCTTAACCCCTTTCTCTCTGCGGTTCCAGGGGGTACCCTGGGTAAAGCGTCCATCCATCCCTCCCTCCATCCATCCATCCATCTTTCCTTCCTTCCTTCCTTCCATTTGTCCATCATCTTCTGGCCGCTGATCCATCACCTTATTAAGCTCTGACTTTCTTTTTTTTTTTTTTTTGAGACAGAGTCTCACTCTGTCGCCCAGGCTAGAGTGAGTGCCATGGCGTCAGCCTAGCTCACAGCAACCTCAAACTCCTGGGCTCAAGCGATCCTCCTGCCTCAGCCTCCCGAGTAGCTGGGACTACAGGCATGTGCCACCATGCCCGGCTAATTTTTTGTATATATATTTTTAGTTGGACAATTAATTTCTTTCTATTTATAGTAGAGACGGGGTCTTGCTCTTGCTCAGGCTGGTTTCGAACTCCTGACCTCGAGCAATCCTCCTGCCTCGGCCTCCCGGAGTGCTAGGATTACAGGCGTGAGCCACCGCGCCCCGGCCTAAGCTCTGACTTTAATTGGCGAGCTGTTCACCCGCTCCCATCCCGTCTTACTGCTCTGTGCCGTAGGACGCAGACTCAGCGAAGACGGTCCAGGAGGAGCGGGGCTGTGGCGGACGAGTCCCGACCGATGCTCTGGCAGCCCCGCCAGGGCTCCGCGCTGAAGGGTGTTTGCTTCTCGCCGTGCGGGGCAGGGCGGGGGCTGCGCCACCTGACCACGCCGCTGACCCACCTCTGACGTGTGTGGGCGGCCGATTCCCAGGTCCAGCATGGCTTAGACGTAAAGGGAGGGTGCACACAGCAACGGGACACGATAGCAGTAGCAGGCACAAGAGTGGAGATGGCCATCCCTTATTGAGTGCCTACTGTGTGCTGGCACTGTGCACACACTGTGCCCGGTTCTGTTGCTTAATCCTCACGATAACCATCGTACAGAAGAGAAAATGGAGATTCAGAGGCATTAAAGTACTTGCCTCTATCTGAGGTCAGAGCCTGGGATAGTCCAGGTTCTAACCACCATCACAAGCTGTGTGACCTTGGCCAGGGCTCTTAACCTCTCTGAACTGCATTTTCTCTATCAAAAGGGGAGGATTTGCCCTGGAATTGTGGCTTTCCATCTCCTCAAGGCTGTGAACTGCATTTTAATGTGAAACCCTTTGAGGATCTCTTCACACGCTCTCACTTTTATTTTTTAGGATTCACTGGCTGAGAAAACTCACGACGACAAAAAGCTGCCTTGAATTCAGTAGTAGTTTAAAATCAACTTGTATTTGATCATTTGCAACTGCGCGTGTATGCATTTGAAAAATAGCCCCAACGTGGGCATTATTTCTTCAGTCTGCACAGGCAGGAGTGTGCGTGGGCCTTGGCCTCTGCATTAAGACTCTGCAGCCCCCCAGGGGCCAGGCCCATGTGCCATCGTCCCTTCCGGACCTAATTCCATATTCTACAAAGCGGCCACTCCCGCTTCCCCGCCCCTTGGATGACAACGCGGAGAGACGGAAGCAGACAGGACAGTGAGCAGAGAGACTGACAGAAGCTGACTCTGACGCAGACACCACGGAGACGGGGTTGGGGGCAGAGCGTCTGCAGTGACCCCCTGGTGGCTCCACGATGAGGCCGGTGCCCCAGCGCCCACGGCTCCCGGGTCACAGAAGCAGCCGGCTCAGCTCAGCAGAGCACCTCACCAGGTGCAGGCCGGTCCGTCCCAGGTGAGGGTCCCCCTGATCTTCGAGGGGCTGGACTTCTCTCGTGGCCACCTGCTTCCTGCAAGGTGTGTTCCAGGAAATCCGAACAGTCTTGCTGGTGCGCTTGCCTGGTGGAAAGCGGCAGAAGTGACGTTTTGGGACTTCCGAGGCCAGGGCACAAAAAGCCTGTAGCTTCTGTCCTTCATTCCCTGGAGGACAATTAGACGGCACCTTTCCGTGGGAGAAGGAGCCAAGACTTGCACGGGTTTTAATCCACTGTACCGAGCAACTGCTCACCCAGGTTGGTTTGGAAGATGGAGTCCTTGGGCATCTACTGGACCTTGGAATCCTGTCCTCCGCGGGGAGTCTCCTTCCTTCCCTGGGCAGCCCCCCAAATTCTGTTTATGTTATGCAGATTGCATTATGCAAATTAGACGCTCCTACTCTCCCAAGCCTTTGGGGATAAATGAGCCACAGTAGCGCTTACGCCCTGATTGTGTTGGTGTGTTTATCTCCGCCTGTGTTAACACAGGACCTTGGCCTCTGTCAGTTTGGGTTCTCTCCCCCTCTACCATCCCTGGAAGTCCTGGGACCCCTCAGGTGCCCGCACCGGTCGGCCCTGACCTCTGCCCATCACTCCCAGACACCGTCTCAGTGTCTTGCTGGGCTGCTGGGACCTCGCATGCTCACTTGCTTTCGTTGGAGAGGTAGGGGAACACCCAGCTCCCCTGTGCTCTGCAGTCTCGGGGCCCCAGACGGCTGCCCGAGCTCTGGAGGGCGGTGGCGGGTGTAGGACCATCCACTCGGCCACACTGGCTTCTTTCTTCCAGGGCAGGCACGTGACACAGGCTGAGAGGCTCCAGGCGCCTGTCCTCGTATTCCGTGACTGCAGTATCTAAGGGATCCTGACTCCTCCCTGCAGGGGCCCCAGGCCCTCCACGTCCTTGTCTTCCTCAGCCTTCACGGATGGGCCTGTGGATGCCTGTAGCCGGGTCTAGATGCGGCCTAAGTCCTCCCCTGGGCTCTGCTCAGCCCCTTTGTGACGGGGCCTGTGAACAGATGCAGGAAGAGTTTCGCACCTCAGCTTGGCCCAGCTGGGACCCAGTGACCTCGGAAGCCCTTCTCTGCAAAGCTGCCCCAGCCACCGTCCTCACCAGCACCCAGTGTGGCTTCCTCGGAGTTTTCCAGGTGCCCTGGTGATGGGTGCACATGGGACAGGTGCCTCCTGCACAGGTACCCACCTGTAGCTGCCAGTCACAGCCCAGGGGCGCAGGGTTTATTGCCGTCAGTCACTTCCCGAGCAGCCGGAGCCTGGGAGTTTCTTTAGTTTCTGAGAATATTCTCCTCGGCATTAAGGAGTCTCACCCTACCTAGGGCCCTGTGACCGGGATGGTCACTGTTATTCTTGTTACTGTGATCAACACTAAAGAGGACCACACTTCTGCAGAGAGCCCACCAAGCCCTGGCATGAAGGAAGCCCACGAGACCCTTTTCCAGGATGGCAGGGGGCTCATTCCCCCACCCCCAGCAGCCTGGGGTCTCCCTGGCCACGCACCTGCTTCATCGAGCCCAGATCCCACCGAGATGTCATCTATGGGACTGGAAGGGATGGCCCTTGTCCCCTGGAATGATTCTGTTCCTGTGTAGAGAGGGCAGGGGAAGCCGAGAGCAGCGTGCGGTGAGTTGCAGGCCGGCCGGGGCTGGGTGTCCTAGACCAGAGACACGGCCCAGCAGCCCCGGCGGGCATGAGCGGGGAGTCTCAGCCCCGCCTGCCTGCTGTGCCAGGGCCAGCCAGGGGCTTGCTGGGGGCGGGGGGGGGGGGCAGGTGCTCGGGGGCGGGGCCAGCGGGGCAGGGGAGGACTTGGACGATGGGAGCCTTCATCGGGAAGCACCCGTACTCATCGCAGCTGGCAGAAGTCAGCGTGGGAGGTGTGCAAGAGGCCTTTGGTGGCCTCACTGTCACTCAGCCATTGCAGCCAGCCAGCACTCGGGGCGCTCGCCTTGCCCCCTCGGCAGGTACACCCTTGAGACCAGAGAGCTGCATTTTCATCAGACACACGCAGTGTGCACGCTCACCTCTAAGTGCCATTAGGGGAACAGCCCCCCGAAAGGCAGCAGGCTGCCTGGGCAACCCCCTCCAGGGCTGCGCAGCCAACACCCGGCCGGGCATCACTGAGGTCTTGCGCCTGCGCACAGAAAGCACTTGTCGGAGTTTTAGCAACAGGGCTCTCCCCACTCACCCCGGCAGCAACGCTCTGGTCTTGGGTGCCCAGGTGGGGCGCCCCCCACCCCCGTGGCCAGGGCCAGAGCCAGGGCAGCCTCCTCCCAGCCCCTGCCTGTGTCAGGGCTCAGTCCTCCCGCCCTCCGCACCCCCAGCAGGGACCCCAGGCGTGCGGGCTGCGGCTGTGCCCTCGTGCATCTTCCATGGCCCCCAGAAGGCTGTTCCAGCACACGCTGTGGGCTCCAGCCGCAGAGCCGGGAGGTAGAGGGGCGGTGGGGGAGGGTGGGAGTGACCGCAGGGAAGGCGCAGGCCTGAGTCCAGGCCTCAGCCGGTGAGTGACCAGTGCAGCCTGAGCAGCAGCCTGCCTCCCCCAGCAGTGGGCACTGCCGCTGGCCAGGCACACACACGTGTGCACACACACACAGCATTGGGGAGGGGGTCTATGGACAGTCCAGGGGGAGAGAAGGGGGGAGACAGACCAGGAGGGAGCGGGAGGGTGTGGTGGGAGGGCCGAGGAAGGGAGAGAAGCTGGCAGGGGTCCCCGAGGCAAAGGCAGAGTGGACCCCCTGGCAGGAGCTCCGGCTGCAGCCCCCACTCTCCTGTTCAAGCCCGTTTCAAGGGCTTTTGTCACGTGAGACCCCAAGTTCCCCCTCCCTCCATGTTCCTACCCAATGACAAGGTCGACAGGGCCACAGACGCGTGTCCCCCAGGCCTGGCAGAGATAGACTGTGAGGGCCTTTCTCCAAACTGACAGCAAGTGTGCCCATCAGACCTGCCTTGCACCAACTCTCGCAGAGAACAGAGAGAGAGAGAGAGAGAGAGAGAGAGAGGCACACACGTCCAGGCTCATTGTACGAGGCAAGCTAACCTCGATACCCAAACCCACAGGGACACGTCGAGAGAAGAAGATGCCAGGTGCTTCTCACTTGTGAGCGGGGCGCCATGGCCCTCACCTGAGCACTAGCAGGCAGACGGAGCAACGTGTGGAAGGTGAGCGCGTCACAGCTGGGTTGAGTTTGTTCCAGGAGAGGAGAGGTGGTTTAACGGTTGAAAGGTTCTCGGCCGGCCGGGCGAGGTGGCTCACGCCTGTAATCCTAGCACTCTGGGAGCCCGAGGCAGGAGGATTGCTCGAGGTCGGGAGTTTGAAACCAGCTCTGAGCAAGAGCGAGACCCCCCCGTCTCTACTATAAATAGAAAGGAATTAATTGGCCAACTAATAAATATAGAAAAAATCAGCCGGGCATGGTGGCGCATGCCTGTAGTCCCAGCTACTCGGGAGGCTGAGGCAGGAGGATCGCTTGAGCCCAGGAGTTTGAGGTTGCTGTGAGCTGGGCTGACGCCACGGCACTCTAGCCCGGGCAACAGAGCGAGACTGTCTCAAAAAGAAAAAAAGGGTGTTGGCGTAACTTGTGGATTAACAGAATAAAGGAGCATCATCACCCCAGTAGAGTCTGAGAGGGTGTTCGTGGTCCGTATCCGTGGCTGTGTCCACGTCTGGTGCGCAGAGCGGACGCAGAACTTCCGATGTGAAAGAAAGACAGGTGAGCGCCCCATGTCACCGTGGCCCTTGCCAAGGGCCCAGCCACGGCGCCCCATGGCGGGCAGGCGGGCGGGTGCGGGGTGGGGGTGGGGGGGCGGCGGGGGCGCACAGTGGAGTCCTGTTTGGCCACAGAAAGGACGGAGCGCCGGCACCCGCGGCAGCGTGCGCGGGACTGGAGGACATTATCATGATACCTGAAACAAGCCAGGCACGGAAAGGCCACGCCGTGCGTTCTCACCCCGTGGGAGCCGAAAAGCTTGGTCTGGCGGAGGTAGAGCTCTGCTCGCGGGACGCACTTCTTCGCCGCAGCAGGGAGAGCGAGGACGCCGCACCCTGGCCCGTGAGTCTCCCAGACTCTACAGCAGCGGAAGGAAGCCGGACACAGGAGTCCACACACCGCGCAATCCCGGTTACGGGAAGGTGTATAAAAGAGGGCTGACTACGCCCTGGTGTCACACGTCACGGTAGTGGCCGTTCTGCGGCATGGGCGGGGGCGGGGCTCACGACAGGAAGAGGTGGCAGGGACCCCTGGGGAGCCCTTCTTGTCCTGGGTGCGAGGACATGGAAGTGCTCCCTTTGTGGGGGTTCAGGGAGCTGGACACACAGTGCTGGGCTTTTCTTTATTCACGTTATACTTCAGCAAACAGCTTAAAAGAAGCTGACGGGACAAGTACCCCCCCCCAGGAAGGGGGTCTCGTGCCTGGGTGAGGGTGCACACTCCGGGGTTGCACCTGCTACACTGGGGGGCTGTTGGGCGGATCAGCCCAGACAGCGCCTCGGAAGCTTCTAGCACAAGAGACCCTGCTCCGGAAACGCCGCCAGCTGTCATCCACCACAATCCTCTTAAAGTCACGCTCACGATAGAGAAGTCTGAAACGTGAAAGTCCAAAGGCGGAAATAAAAATCACCTATAGCCGACCACGTGAAACGTTTTTGAAGACTTGGATTTTTCTTTTTTTTAGATGATAGAACTGTGAGTATGTAAATACGTGGAGGGGAAAGGGGCAGGGACAACAGTCATTATTTAATTAATAATATGTATTGAGCCTTATTACAGAGCAGCTGCAGAGGGCAGAAGCTGAAGGCACAGGAAAAAGAGGAGGGCGCTTGGTGGCAGGAGGGTCCCTGAGAGGTGCGGCGGAGAGTTGAAGGCCCTGGAGGTAACTTGGGGAGCGAATGTTTCCAAGAGGGGACTCTGGCCGGCGGGTCCTGCTTTTCCTCGTGGCCTCTCCCTTCGCAGAGAACTTTAGACGCAGCCTCAGCTCCGGCTTGGGGGCAGGGCTGGACCAGGGGCCTCTCCTCGCTGGGGTCAGGCCGGCTACGCCTCGAGTCTGAGACCCGAGAACTCTGTGGTCCACTCAGCACGTGCCGAGCGCCCCAGGCTCAGGCCTCGCTGCAGCTGCAGGGCAGGGACGGGAGACCCGGGGACGCCCTTGCGAAGCTCCCGAGCAAATGCACGACTTGACTGCAGGAGCCTGGCAGCCTGGAGGCTGAGTGAGGCCAGGCTCTCAGCGCTGGGGAGCCCCCAGGGCCCCAGAAGCACAGTGGGTGTGGCCATTCCCGTGGGAATGTTCTGGAAGACATTGTTCTGGAAGGCAGAGCAGGCGCACAACACGCCAAAGCAACAACAGTCCACAGATCCTGCTACAGCCTGCAGAGGCCCGGTGCTCACCTGCGTCTGGCCTCGAGGATGCCACATCTGGTTTGCTGGCCAGGGATCAAGGCAGTTCCCAGAGTAGAGAAACGGCCTTGAGTTGCAAACTCCCACGGTGCACGGTGCAGCCTGCCTGGTGCCCTGCCCCGCATTCAGTCTCGCGCAAAGATGAGAGTCCTGGCTCCCGACACCCCCCTTTAGCAGCTGTGTGACCCCGAGAAAGTCATGTTTTGTTTTGTTTTGTGTTTTCTAGTGACTGGGTTGGGCTAGAATCTCTTAAGTTGCCGAGATCTTGAGGGGCCTCAGGAAGGTCAATGCACGCCTGTCCCCCATGGCACGTGGGTGAGCAAATCCCCACGCAAAGCTACCTCTGCACCAGACACCAGCCAACAAGCCCCGAGACAGCCCGCATAGAGCTGCTCTGTTTTCTAGTCTCTCGACACCTCATTACCGAGTACCTTTGATGTGCCTGGAACTTTCCAGAAAATCCCTGCCCTCCTGGAGTCCAACTTCAGCTTAGACTTTTTCTGTGTTGCTCCAGACTGCAGGGCTTGGACTGATGAGTAAAAGTCATAGGGAGACGGCTTTGGGTTTGACGGCTAGCAAGAACTTTCTAACCACTCAAGTGACATCAGAATGGAATGGGCTGCCATGGGAGGCAGCAGTCGACCTGTCTCTGAAGATGTTCAGGGAGAGATGGGAGACCGGGAGATCGTGGCGGATGGAGTCTAGGCGGGCCCCTCCATCCTGCCTGCCGATGTTCACGACCTTATGCGGCCCCCTCCCCTTAAGTGTGGGCAGCAGCACCTGTGACCAGCCTGTAACCAATGGAATACAGCAAATGGAGGGGCTGCCACTTCCACGATTTTGTTAGTAAGATCGTAAGTAACATCTGTCTGCTGAGAGACTGTCTCTCTTGCTGGCTTTGGTGGAGCAAGAGGCCAGCTGGAGAGGTCCACAGGGCAGGAAGCTGACGGCAGCCTCTGGCCACAGCCAGCAAGAAACTGAGGCCTCTGTCCAACGGGCCACCAGCAAGTGGAAGCTGCACACAACCAGGGGAGCAGGTCCTTCCCTAGGTGAGCCTCGGATGAGCCTGCGGCCCTGACCCTGACTGCACCTGTCAGGTGAGACCCTGAAGCAGAGGACCCAGCTAAGCCACGTCTGGACTCTTGACCCGCGGAAACTGTGAAACGGCACACGAGTGTCGCTCTAGGCTGCTCAGTGTGTGGTGTCCGTCCACAGCAAAGACAGCCAGGGTAAGAGGCTGTAAAGGGATTTGTTCACCTGCCAGAGGGTCCGGCCGGCTGTCCTGTACGGTCGCTTTCCAACCAGACTTTACTCATCTTTGTCACCTGGATTGTGCGTAGCTCAGTTTCTTGCATACACAGGGACTTGATGACTACCTGTTAAGTGACACGTTGCCCGAGCACCAGCCCGAGCAGCGCTGCAGCAGAAGCCGGACGCCGGGGTTCTGGGCGCCTCCCAGGTGCTCCCAGCCCAGGGTGACCTTGGGCAAAGCTGCCTGGGCTTTGTGCACCTCACGGATGAAATATCGAACCTGCCCGCTTGCAGGTAGGTGCAGGTCAAACGAGCTGACAGGATGGCAGCCCGCGGAGCTTGTATAGGAAGCCCGCGGAGCTTGTTACGAAATGTCGCAAGCATTCCTGCTGGTTGACTCATGAGGCTCAGAGCCTTGGAGAATTTCCCTTCCAAATAAGGCTCCCATGGGGCTTTTGTCTCGGGAGCTGGTCTAAAGGCCTTGCTGCTCCTACCTGTTCTTCCTGCTCTCTCATTAGATAAACTCGCACCAAGGAGATGGGATTGCAGAGCCCGAGCTGCGGACGTCCCTCCTCAATGGGTAGCCCGTGGCTTGTCCTTGGGACTGGCAGGCGAAGGGCACTGCAGCCTCCAGGGACACGGTGGCCACCGTGGGCTCATTTCTGGGTCAAAATATAGAGGAGGTGGGAAGAGGACAGCAACCAGGGGGCCACATTTCTCACCAGGATTTCGGAGGTTCTATTTTGACCCAGAAATGAGCAGAGATGGGCAGGTCACGTGCTGCCGAGGACAATTGAGATGGCAGGGAGACGAGGGAGCGGGGAGAGCTGTTCTTTCAGATGGGCCGTTGACTAACTGTGGCCGCTGCAGCCTGTGCTTATAAAGGGAGTTGTGCTGGGACGCAGCCCCGCTCCTCCCCTGGGTGTGTTTGTGACTGCTGCTGAGGCGCAGAGCTGAAAATATTCACTGTGACTATCTGGGCCATCTCCAGAAACCGTTTGCCGGCCTCTGTTGAGACGGCGTGGACGGGGAGGGCCTCTCGGGGAAGGTGAGAGCAGGGTCAAGGCTCTGGGGACTGCAGATCTCGCGGCCCTGGTGGGGGAGGCCAGCGTGGGCAAGGACAGTGAGGAGGCGGGGGGTGGGAGTGGGGCGGAGGTGTAGGGATTAGGCTCTTCCTCTGACCGTGATGGAGCCAAGGAGGCTGCTGTGTTGACGTCGGACGTGTGCAGACACTGCTGGAGCAGGGGCTGGGGACCTGCTGGGACCCACGGGGATGCTGCCTCAGTGATCTAGTTGTCTGGGAACGCAGTGGTAAGTTTGGGAAGATGAGAAGAGACTGATTCTGAATGAATTTAGAAGGCAAGAGTGCCAGGACTTGCTGATGGGATGAGAATACAGACATCTCTGTTTTTAGCGCCTTGGAGAGTTTGTTGCATGAATGAATGAATGAATGGATGGATGGATGGATGGATGAGGTGGCTTTCTAGAGACCACAGAGCTGTCAGTGTCCCCGCTGGGCCCAGCAGCCAGCCTCCTGTCTCCCATGACTGGGCCCGGCCATGACCCTGTCCAAGTCCCCCCTGGCGCTGGTTGAGTGCTGACCTGTAGACACTGGGAGTCACAGGGCTCTGGACGCCTGGTGGCATCACAGATGCGTCCAAATCTCTCACCTCCCCAGTCCAGGCCAAGATTTCCTCCCTTTCTTTTTGGTCTTTCTTTTTTATTTTAGCATAATACGGGGGTACAAATGTTAAGGTTACATATATTGCCTTAGCCCTGCCTGAGTCAGAGCTACCAGGGTGTCCATTCCCCAGAGGGTGGGTACCGCACCCATGAGGTGTGAATATACCCGTCCCCTCCTCCATCTCCACCTGCCCAACCCCCAGCGAATGTTCCTATGATATGTGCACCCGAGTGTTGATCAGTCAGTACCAATTCGATGGTGAGTACATGCGGTGCTTGTTTTCCGCTCTTGTGCTACTTCACTCCGGAGAATGGGCTCCAGCTCCACCCAGGATAATACAACAAGTGCTAGTTCACTCTGCAAACCGGTACAACCTCTATGGAAAGTAATATGGAGACACCTCAAAAAGCTAAAAGCAGAGGCACCATCTGAGCCAGCCATCCCATTGCTGGGCATCTGCCCAAAGGAAAAAAGAGACACTCTAGAAAACAGACATCTGCACTCGGATGTTTACAGCAGCACAATTCACAGTTGCCAAGATGTGGAAACAGCCCAAGTGCCCATGCAGACATGAGTGGATGAATAGAATGTGGCGTATGTGTGTGCACCGTGGGGTTCCGCTCAGCCACGAGGTTTTTGCTCGGCCAGCTGCTGCCGTGGAGCCCTCAGGTTGATGGGCAGAGGTGGAGGGACCTGCATGTTCTCACCCACTGGGAATGCGCCAGGCGCTCGCGTCGCTTCCCCCGGCCGTGAGACCAGACTGGCGGGGAGAAACGTCAGAGCCGAGTCCCAGAGGCTCTCGGGGAAGGTTTTCGTCACCTCTAATGACCCGATACCAACAGCGGCCTGCTAACAAGTGATCTCCGCATCACTGTGCCGACACTCATTGGCGAACATCCACCCAGGGCTTGGGGGTGCCTGGCCCGAGGGGAGCACATGAGAAGGAGAGACCGGCGGGACCAAAGCCAGCCCACCGCCCTCCCTGGGCGGGCACCTGGGGGGCTGCAGGCTCCGAGAGGCCCCTCCCGAGAGGCGCCGGCAGCCTGCGTGGGGAGACCCTGCGACTGTGTTCAGGTTGTCTCTGGGGGTCCCCGGTGCTGGGGGGGAGAGAGGATGAGGGACTCGGCCCCCAGGCCCCAGCGTCCTCACTCATAGCAGGCCTGGCCCAGGCTTGTGTGGGGCTGTCCCGGCCGGGCCACCTGGCGCTGCTGCCCTGCTCCCCCCACCCCCAAGGCAGGGCGCAGTGACCTCCAGGGGACTTGCCCGTGCTGCTGCTCCTGTGCTTCCCGCCGCAGTGCTCGGCAACGTCAGCTGGCTTCAGTTTCCCTGGGGCGTTTGGAAGGCCACCTGGCACCCTGCAGGGACGAGGCCCTAGAGATGCTTCGGCCCTATCGAGTCCCCCTGCCCAGCTGGGGGCCAGCCAGGCCGGTCAGACACCAACCCGTCACCCCTGCCTGTGGCCGGGTGTGCCCATCCGAGGGTGAGGGACGCTGGGACAGTCACCTCTTGATTCTGGAGAAATAAGGGAGGACATCAAATCGTGGCTTCCCCGGAGAGGAACAGGGTCCCCTCTTTGGCCAAGGCTGTGGGGAGTCTTCACTCATGTCCTGAAAAACAGTTTTATCGAGACACGATTCATATGCCACAGGCTACGGCTGAGCTGTGCCCTCCCCAAATTCATGACGAGACACCGACTCCCAGTCTCGGAATGTGAGTGTATTTGGACACAGGCCCTTTAAAGGGGGGATTAAGTCAAAACGAGGCTGTCAGGGTGGGCCCTGATCTGATATGATTGGTGTGAAGAGGAGATTTGGGCACCCAGAGAGACACCAGGGATGCCACGCACAGAGGAGGGACCCTGCGAAGACACAGAAAGGCGGCGGCCACCTGCAAGTCAAGGAGAGGCCGCCACCCTGCCAATGCCTTCCTCGTCGACTTCCAGCCTCCAGAACCGTGAGAAACCAGCGCTGTTGTCACAGCCGTCCTGTCCATGGTGTGCTGTCACAGCAGCGCCGGCAAACTCATACACCATACGATTGCCCGGTTGAAAGTGTGCGAGTGGATGGTTTTTGGTGTAGTCACAGACAGCTGCAATCATCACTGTAGTCAACTTCAGAGCATTTCCATCACCTCAAAAAGAAACCCTTTAGCCATCACCCCCTGCGACGGTTTGAATGTCACCCCACAGAGCACGTGTTGGAAATATAATCCCCAAGGTGACAGCATTGGGAGGAGTCCAGGTCATGAGAGCTCCGCTCTCACCGATGGATTAATGTTGTTATCTCTGCAGTGGGTTCACCCTGCCAGAAAGGGTGGGTGTGGCCCCCTTCCCTGTCTCTCTAGTGTCCTTCTGCCCCTGCCGTGGGCTGACGCAGTGAGAAGTCCCTCACCAGATGCAGCTCCTTGATCTTGGACTTCCCAGCCCCCAGAACCATGAGCCAAGTGCATCTCTGCTCATTGTAAATTGCCCAGTCTGTGGTGTTCTGTCATAGCACAAAATGGCCTAAGACACCCCCCATCCCTCCCCGCCATCCTTATCCCCCCTCCCTCAGCCCTAGGCAGCCACTGATCTTCTATCTCTCTGGGTTTGTCTATTCTGAGCATTTCATACAAAAGGGAACCATACAATATGTGGCTTTTTGTGTCCAGATTCTTTCACATAGCATAGTATCCTCTGGGTTCATCCATATTATGGCATGCATCAGTAAGCCATTCTTTGTATGGCTGAAATAATACTCCCTTGTATGGAAGTGCTATTAGCATAGGAAATATATTTCATACAATACATTTTGTTTATCTCTTTATCCACTGAGGGACATTTGAGTTGTTTCCGCCTTTTGGCTATTATGAATAATGCTGCTGTGAACATCTGTGGACAAGTTTTTGTTTGAACGCAATGTTTTCATTATTTCTCTTGGGTGCATACCTAGGAGTGGAGTTTCTGGGTTATATGGTGACCCTACAACTAATTTTTAGGTGGGACGGGCTGCGAGTCATTTCAGGGGAGAAGTGGATGCTGTCACAGCAGCTTCAGGGACCTAAATGTCACTCAGCAGCTGCACAAATGAAGGTGGGGGTGGGGAGCTTGGGACAGTTCTCAAAGGCAGGGCCCCAGGGCACCTTTGACTCAGCCACAAGGTAAAAAGAGGAGGCTGGGGGGAGACAGTGGGGTTGGGGTGCCGGGACAGAAGTTCCTTCCCCTTCCCCCTCCTGGACATGCCAAATGCAGAAGCCCTTAGGCTCTCCTCCCTCCACATCCTGCACACTGAGCTTGAATGTCTACCAATGAGCCATCTCCCCTCGTTAAAGGATAATTTTGATAAACGGTAAGATCACAACTCCCACGCAAATACAAAATGCATATGTGCCAAAGATTTCATAGAACTCGTTAATTAATGAAGACACCAGTATAGTGTTTCAACTGGTTCAAAGAACCCAACATTCGTAGGCTGTAAGGGATGCTGAAGTCACCATACAGACATGCAGGACAGGTGCTTATCCATAGGCAACAGTCGACTGCATTCTCAGGGTACACGGTCGTACTCAAGGGCGTTCCATGGGACACGATTTGTGTTTCTACGGATGAGGATCATTTGCATGGCTGTGAGTTTTCTGCAACTTTCAGAGCGGCAAGATAGCTCAAAGACAATGAGAAACGAAGATAATCTGGAAAGGTGTGCTGGATAGATTCCCATTCATCCTTTTCTGCCTGTTCCGTTCTTTCACTCTTCCCCCGAAACTCTCCTGGATGGTCAAGGAGATAAGGTCGGTTCAACCCCCTTGCTTTCCTCCAGCTCTGCAGTTAAGTGGGATGCAATGAGGGAGGACATGGGGCTGGGGGAGGCAGGGGCAGAGAGGGCTACTGGGAGGCATGGAGTCCCTGGGGGAGGAAGGGCTGATTGGGGTGCTGGGCTCAGAGAGGCCTGAGAACCAGGGAGTCCATGGTGTAACTCTCAGGCTGAGAAGGGGGCAGGGGGCGGGGGCAGGTGCAAGTCCAGGGGCTCCAATGTCTGACGCCCGAGGCTAGGAGAGGATGGATGTCCCAGCGGATCGGCCCCTCCTCCACCACCAGTTCTGCTGGCTGTCAATGGAGGGGCTGGTGCCCGCCCACTTTGGCGAGGGCGGATCTTCTTTACTGATTCAAATGCTGATCTCTCCCAGGAACACCTGCCCAGATCCGCCCAGAAATAAGCCCCCGTCAAGTTGACCCCTAAAATTAACCATCGCACCAAGACCATTTCAGCAGCTCCCAACACTGTTGACTCAGAGCAAGTCAAGTCCCTTAAACAGAGGCAGACACCGAAGTGACCTGTATCCAACGGTGGCACGTTGGTTTGCAACGGGAGGCAAATCAGAACCTTCTGAAGGTAAGTCCAGTCCCAGCAAGCAGGACACCGGGAGAGAAACAGGGTGGACTGGTGTGGATGCGGACATGGGGGGTGGGTTGTGGCATCCCCTCTCCCATCTCACTTTGATTCCCTCTGACGCAGACCCCACTCCAGTCCTGGAGTCCAGCAGTTCATCTGGGGTGGTCCCGGGGACATGGGCGGGGGATGGAAAACGCCCCAGGAAGGATACAACAGAAGGTGGCACCGTGGGGGCTGGGGGAGGCAGGGTGGAAGGGCTGCAGGGTCTGGTGCCTCGGCGGGGAGGGAGCAGGGTGTTTACCCACCAGGCCTCGCTGGGCTTTGGGGAGGATTGGGGGAGGGAGCTTGTGTTCACTCCCTGGCACTTCTGGGCTGCTGCAGGCGATGGGGGTGGAGCAGGTCTAATCAGTGATCCCAGAAGGGGGAAGGGCTGATGGCTGCAGCGGTTGGCGTTCTCACACCGCACCCTCCCCATGGCCCTGCAGAAAGCCGGCCTGGCCTTTGCTTCCCTAGAGGTGGTGGTGGTGGTGGGGCTGTGGGCAGCTCCCCTGTATGGGCCCTGGCATCTCCACTCAGGTAGGCCCTGGTGCAGCCCTGCCCACCCCTCCGCCTGCCCTCTGCAGATGACAGAGCTGAGGCTCAAAGACACCCCCTGCCTGGGCCAGGCGGGCAGAGAGCACGAGCTCAAAAGCTAGTTGCCCCCGGCTTTCCTTCCCTGGAGGAGACAGGGCTCCCCTCCAAGGAGCCCATGTGCTCCCAGCCCCATGACTCAAGAGACGCCCACAGCTCGGCCAGGATCGCAGGATGGCGCGTTCTGGGGATTCCTCCCAGAGAGGGGGAGGTAGTCAGGACTGAGGGGACAGGCCCTGGGCTACTGAGCCTTCCCGACGGGCGGGGTCTGGAGTGGCCAGTCCGTGGCTCTGGTTCCCTCCCCTCCCACTCAGGGCCACGGGGCTGCCGCCTCTCCTGGCTCCTGCTCCAGACCCGGGGCGGGAGGCCGCCTCTGCCAAGGAGGAGCAAGCGCTTGCCAGGCCGGACCAGGAGGGTTTAATGGCAAGAACAACAATTGCTGAGAGGTGGGGGAGGCTGTTCCCGTCTTAATTTTTCCTTTTGGCAGAAACTAACTTTTCTGTAAAAACAATGAAAAATCAGGGTGGGGTTTCCTCTGCCCTGTCCCCCAGCCACTCGGCACCCCTGGGAGGAAAGGTCTGTGGCTGGGCTGGGAGAGAGGGGTCTG
This sequence comes from Mirza zaza, assembly GCA_008750895.1. Taxonomy (NCBI): domain Eukaryota; kingdom Metazoa; phylum Chordata; class Mammalia; order Primates; family Cheirogaleidae; genus Mirza; species Mirza zaza. Next base: position 50,791 of record VSMD01012027.1, on the reverse strand, counting down.
CCGGGAGGGAGGTGCCCTGCTGGGGCGGGCAGGGTGGGTGGGCAGGGTGGACCCTCCCGGCCTGCAGTTCCAGAGACAGCTGCCTGCAGGCTTCCCCGGCTGTCCTGGGGGTGTGGGCCACGTGATGGCCACGTGGTGGCCCAAACCTTGGCTTTCGTTCAGTGACGATTCCTGCCCCTCCCTGGGACTGGCCTTCCTGCGCGCTGGTCCTGGTGACCCCCTGGCCAGGCTGGGGGATGGGCACAGCTCCCTTCGTGCCGGGAAGGAGGGCGTCCCTCATCAGGGACGTCTCACTGTGCTCCCTGCACCCGGCACATCTGGGAGCCCAACCCCGAGGCGGGGGGACATGTGGTTTGTATCCCAAGGCTGGCTTCTGCTGCCCAGCTCTGAGCTGCCTTTCCCACAGGCCACCGTTTTCCCTCCGAGTGTCCTGAGCATTCACGTCACGCCTTGGCGCCGCAAACGGCAGCTCCTGCCCGAAGAACCATTTAAATATCTGGACCTGGAGCTGGGTAGTGGCACACTCTTATGGTCCCAGCTGTCTAGGAGGCCAAGGCAGGAGGATCGCTTAAGCCCAGGAATTTGAGACCAGCCTGGACAATATAGCAAGATTCTGTCTCTAAGATATTAGGGGGAAAAACCCCAAAACTCTGGAGCAGGCCCCACTGCCCGGGCCCAGGAGGCGTCCAGACACATCTGGGTGAGCACCTCATGCTCACCTGCGTCTCTATGTTTGCCAGAGGAAGGGACCTGAGCAGGCCAATTGCCATCAGTGGAATCTTGGGGTAAAATCCATGGAATGAAAATACCTCCAGGAGTTGGGGTCCCCACCGAAACATGGAAGCCGTGGTTAGGAATGTGGCAGGTGGAGCTCAGCGGTCAGAGCCCAGAGCTGCCTGGGAGAGGGTGCTCACCAGGGACGGGCCCCACCCTGCAGTAAGAGGCGGCACCCACCGGAGGCGTGTCCATCCTCTGTCTGGCCCCACTAGCCTTTGCCTGGAACCCCTCTGCTACTCTTAGGGTCCTTAAGTGCCCAGGCGGGGCCTGTCACCATCCTCCTATTTGCGTGATTGTGAATACACTGCCACGTGCTGTGGAAGCTTCTAGAAAGAGGCTCTTGGAGCTTGGAGACACAGGGCATGTCCTCCAAAAGGACACATGGAACACACCCACTCACAACTGTGATGGAGTCACTGGGGATTCATTGCCAGAAGTGACCTTGGCATTTTACAAGTGAGGAAACGAAGGCACGGAGAAGGAAACTGGCCCAAAGTCAAGTTGGAACTGGAGCAAAAGTCCGGAGCTCTTGGCTCCCAGACTCATATTGTTCCCATACACCGCTGTGTCCTGGAACAGGTGGGGAGCAGTGAGGTGAGACACACGCACAAACACACACACACTCACACACATGCACACACGCGCACACACATGCACACATGCACACATGCACACACATGCACACACACATGCACAGACACGCACATGCACAGGCCCCCCCACCCCGTCCTCACTGCGGCCCAGCAGGAGCGGGTGGAGAAGGCAGAGGCCCCGGGGTGACCCGGGAGGGCAGGCACGGCACAGTCACAGCACCCCCCAGGAGCTGCTTCCAACAGACACCGTTCTTTGTTTTCATTAGGGGAAAATCTCAATTAAAATAATTACAGTTACAACCAAAAAAATCACAGAAGAGAGAGAGGAAAAAGGAGTTCAGTTAAATGCAAATATATTCAGAACGATGTTATGAACTCGGCTCACCCCCTTTAAAATTACTCATTAACGATTACATGCTAATTACCCACCTTTTTATTGTTTTAGAAAGGAAGTGATTTATTCTCCTTCCAAATGAATAGACACCCAGAGAATGAGGCCTCCTCTGTCAAACCGCATGGTCCAATTTTGGGTGGAGGAGATGCTACCCGCAGTGCCAGGCGGGCAGGAGCCCAAAGCTCTGTGTGCAGTGCTCTCTGCCCCTCACCCCTCCCAGCCATCCTGGGGGTGGGGGGGGAAGCTGGCCTTCCCTGAACTGAATAGACAGCAAACCTCAGTCCCAGGAGCTTAACCTGCCCAAGGCCACTCAGCGGCAAGTGGTGTTTTTCACACTCAGCCCCACGGTTTTGCTCTGTTCTGGGGTGTCACTCAAGGAGACCTTCGCATGGTCTGGAAAATTGGGGTGGAAGCGTGTGTGTTGGGGGGTGTCTGAGGCCCCGGAAGTCCTGCAGCAGGAAAACCCAGGGCCATCTCCAGCAGGTATCAACCACGAAGGTGTCCTACACTTTGCTGTGAGGTCCTGGAATGGGGACAGGGGGCGGGAAGGAGAGGCAGATCGACATGATCCCTGGGTTGTGGGACACGGGTTTGCTCCCTGCTGGGAGTGACCCTGGGCTGTTGCCCCAGCTGGAGACCAACTGCCTCAGCTCTTCCTCCACTCCCCTGGGGTTCAAGGTCATGTCTCTGCCTTTATGCCCACCCTCCCCAGAGCCCTGTCTCCGCTCTGTCTTCTGACAGCCTCGGTGGGCTGCCCCCGCCCGCCCGCTCCCTGGCACCTGGACGCACCCTCCTGGTCCTCCACCCTGGGTTATTCTATCCTGTTCTTCAACGGCACATGGCCCGCCCAGCTCCCTGCCTGGGGCTTTCTTGTCCAAACGCACGCCCGCTTCCCTGCTCTCTTGCACAGAAACGATGGTCACCAGGGGGAATTGAGCTATCGTGGGGAGATGGATCTTAAAATTCGAGTTGGTTAATTCATGCATTCATCCTCACACATTTCCCGAGTGGCGCCTGCGTGGCCGGCACTGCACTAGGTGCGGGAGGAGGAGAATGGAAGAGCAGCAGCCGGACCAGCACCGGTGGGGAGCCCGGAGCCCGGCTCTCCCTGCCAGGGTTACCCTCCCATTGGTGGCCGCGCTGGTCCTAGCTGGCGCACGTCTGACACAGCAAGGAGTTCGGGGACCAGACGGTCTCACCCCAAGTGCTAGTGGGCCATCCGTCTGAGGCTGCCGCACGCACGTGCAAACCAGGTGCACAGAGCGGGCAGCTGGGGGAGAAGCCTCCATCCCCGAAGAGGAACGTTAAGCCGCATGGGCGGAACACCCAGCCCGGGTCAGCGTCTAATCAGCACGCCCACGGCAGCCGGGGCCGGGCGGGGACGGGAACCCACAGGCAGAGTGCGGCCTCCTGCAGGGAGAGCCAGAGAGGACACAGCGCGACGCAGGACAGAGCGCTCCCACGGATGAGTCTCACACGGTTCTCTCAGCGGGAGTGGAGGAATGCACGCGTGTGCTGGCGTGCAGGGTACCGTGGGCTTGGAGGGCGACCGAGAAGAATTCAAATTATGGCTGCCGCAGGCCTTTCCTTCTTCCTGCGCCGAGAGGACTCCCGCTTGGTCCCTGAGCTCGTGACGCTGTTGGTCCCGTGCACACCTGGAGCAGCTGGAACGGGGAGACTGCAGGGAACAGCTGCGGGCACGTTTTGTCCTGAGTTTGGGCGGTGGAGGGTTGTCCTGCCATGTGGGGCGCCTGCCAGTTCCTAACGGAGAAACAAGTCATGTGAGAGAGCAGTCCTCCCGCCCGCCCGCCGGCCGGGGAAGCGGGGAGACGTGCCGGTCTGAAGTCAGGTGGGCACACCTGAGCCACTGCAGGGACCCAGGCCTGGGGGAGCCTGGCCCTTCCTCCCACCTCACCTGCCTCCCAGACGCCCCTGGAGGATGAGCCTTCGTGGGCAGCTGGAGGGAGCCTGGAACTTTCGCATGCATTGCGGCTCTCCACACGCAGTGGCATTGCACGCGTCTCTATTATTTGCAGCTCAGTTGCTTGCTTGTGAAAACGCATCTGAACTCTGCTGCGCCCAGCAAGTCCGGTGGGTTGTGCAGAGGAGGGGCAGCCAGACAAGGCGGTCTTCACCTTGGAGGGTGCCATGCGGCCCCGTTGTCCCAGCCAAGGGAGCCTGCGTGTGGGCAGCACATTTTCCCACGCCTAGCAGGGGTCGGGTGCTGCAGGGGCTGCAGGAGGACCCTGGCCAGGGACTCCAGGACTTAAGAGCACCTGTCAGCTCGCAGCCTGGGCTGTGTGTCTTTCACACTGGCCTCAGTGGATGCTCATAAGGACCCAGGGAGGTGGGAGTTATATTGCAGAAGATGAAACTGAGTCCCAGAGAGGTTCAGTAATTCGCCCAAGGCCACACAGCTGATATTCAGCAGTGCTGGGATTTGAACTCAGGCAGTCTGGCTCCACAGTGCTTGACCACCTCCAGGCCTCCGTAATGCCCCTCCTCAGTGTGACCCACTCTGACCTCGTGTCCACCCTCTAAACCTGGCCTTCCTCTGGTCCCCATCTTGGTTAAGGCTCCAAACTTTGTCTCCAGGGCTGAGAACTGGGCAGTGCCCTCCCCCTCCTTCCTGGCTTGGCCCCTGTTCTCCCTGATGTGCTGGCTCTTTCTGTTCCCTTGCCCGGCTCTGGCACCAGTTCAGACTTCTTCTCCTCCTGGCTGGACAGCGGCCCCAGCCTCCTGCCTGGTCTTCTGGCCTCCTGTCCTGCCCTCTGTCCTGCCTGCATTTATCTGCCAAGTGCCAACTGATGGGTTCTTCCTGCTGCCTCTGCAGGGAGTACTCAGTTTCCAAACTTATGATCTAGCCCTGTCCCGCCCCTCTTCCTGCCCCGGGTTTTACACTGGGAATATACTCAGCAACCTGTTGTTCCCACAGTGTGCTGTGTGTTCCACAGCTCCACTCCTTACTCATGTTTCCTCTGCCCAGAACACCCTCCTTCATCCCTTGCCTGCTTGGCAAGCTCTTATGCATACATCAAAACCCAAGCTCCAAGTTACCTTCCTCCATTCTCTCTCCTTCACTACTTCTTACTGCTTTGAACATACTCTGTCATTGTCCTTGTCACTTACGTTATTGATCTGCCTACCAGTGTCCACGCCCCTTTGGACCCGAGCCCCCAGGAAGGTATAAAGCAGTATGGGAATCGTCTCTGCATCCCTGGTGTCTAGCAGAGCCCGAACCTCGGGGACGCAGCTGAGTGCAATTGAACAACCTCAGTCCTTCCCCACCTGCCGTCCCGTAGCCCCGCAGGAGGCTCCTACTTGCCTGTCAACTCGCACCCTCGGGCAGCCCGTCTGACAGGTAGTAAAGGGCTGGCCTCGCTCCAGGACTGTCTGCCGTCTCTGGCCCGACGACCACCTCCCTTGTGGTCTGAGTGCCCCGGCCCGCTTCTCCACTCACGGGCTCGGTCACCGGTGGGGTCAAAAGCCAAGAGGTAGTTCTGCACTGGAGGGGGGATGTGTTCCGGCCAAGGTGGCTGATAAGTGGTTTCCTGCAACGTAGAATAATTGGACGAGCGTTCCCATGGCAACAGTGCCCTTCCTGGAAACCGTTTGCAGGGGAGGCAGGAGAGGGGCAGCTCTGGCTCCTCGGGGCACCGAGGGGCTCTGGGTTAGGGCCAGGTGGAAATTGTGGCGGCTCCTGATAGGGAACCCTGCCTCCGTGCCATGCCGCTACCCCACCCTGGGGCCTCCTTCGAGCCCCGCCCCTGCGTCCTCAGCCCACGGAAATCATTGCGGTGCACTCACGCTTCCCGGATCTGTCCCCTCCCTCTCTGTCAACAGAAAACATGCTTTCCAGTGACAGTATTTACAATGCACACATCCGCAATTTACAAAACGCTTTCACAACCGCTGCCGTGGGGTTCTCCGAAAAGGATCTTGGAAGGTGTATGATATCAAAGGACCCGCTTTATGCACGTGGGAACTGAGGCTTGCAGTGACGAAGTGCCCGGCAGCACAGGGAGGCCGGAGGCAGGTGACATGCCAGGCAGGTGCCGCCGCAGCCTCTCCCGACTGCAGGGCACTCTTCGCGCCATCGGGAGGGGGAGCAGGTGAAGGCCCCGCAACCTGCCCCCTGCAGACGGGACTGGCAGAGACAACGCCCTCCGACAACGCCCTCCCGGCAGCGGGGGGGGGGGGGGGGGGGGGGGGGG
>VSMD01012027.1:0-44800 GCA_008750895.1 Mirza zaza | reverse complement strand
CCGCCCCCCTGCCCACCCCCCCCCCCCCGCCCCCCGTCCGCTGCCTGGGGAGTCCCAGGCCACCAATGAAGTGACAACCGGATGGAAGGACCGGGCCCTTGGTTGTGCTGCTTGTCCTGTGGTCTGGGAAAAGCCCCAGGTCTACTGGGCAAGAGGCTCTGTCCTACGTGTTTGGAAGGGTGCATGCGTGCGACTGTGTGTCCGTGTGGGAGAGCATGTGTCCGTGTGGGAGAGCATGTGTTCGTGTGGGAGAGCACGTTTGTGGGTGTGAACACGCGTGTGAGTGGAGAAGCAGGCGGGGTGAGTGGAGAAGTGTCTCGAGAGGGCGACAGGGCTCCTCTGAGAAGCTCCACGCCTCGTCCTCACTGGGGTGGAGACAGGAGGAGATAAGGGGAGGTGGCAGGGTATTTTATTTTCCTTTCAACAACTTGTCAGAGTGGCGGCCACACCGTTCCTTAGTATCGGGTGGGGGTTGGGCCCGCACCTGCACTCCCAGCCCGGTGCCACTTCCGTCCTCAGGATCTTCCCAGCCGACTACCCAGGCATCACCGCACAGACACAAACCGCCCTCGCTGTGTCTGCCCAAACTCGTGACCCGCAGATGTGCATCACCAAACGGTCACTTTACACCACCAAGTTCAGGGTGGTTACTCGCGCAGCGACAGATAACGGGGACGCTCTTCTTTCATCTGTGTCTCTGGGCTAAGCCTTCCCTCCGAGCTCCTGGCACACACCTCACTGCCGTTTCCAAAGTGCTAAAGTACACAGGAGCCCAAAGCCACCCACACTGCAGCCGTCATCCTCCCGTCCCAGTCTGGAGCCCTTGATGAGAACCTGGGCAGAAGGGGACCGGATGAGGCCCTGGGCCACCTGCGGGGACACGTGCGGAGCTGAGGTGGGTTTCCAGCCACCCGTTTGTGTGCTCGCCACGACTTACCGCCAGGAAGGGACGTTCTCGGGCGACCTGCCAAGGTGACGTCTGTGACCGTGGGCAAAAAGCAAAAGACACGGTCCACGCCTGGATGAAGCCGTGACCTGGTGCTGCCCTCTGCCCCCCGGGTCAGCCACCTGCTGGGACAGCGTGGCAGGGAGCTCCTTCTGAGCTCAGGGCCTGCTGCACATCCCCGTCCCCGGGAGCCAGGAGGGGCCACATGCCGCGTTTTGGCGATGAAACGGCGGGCAGCGAGGTGCCGGCCACCCCCGCACGAGCCTCACCGAGGCCGCGAAGGATCAAGGCTGAGTCATCCCCGGAGGCCACCCCACCGCCTGGCGCTCCTCCCAGGAGCCAGAAATAAATCTGTGCTGTTTTCCATTCTTTTACTTTCAGCACTTCTGTGATATTAGAAGAAGTACATGGCTTGATTTTATAAAAAAAAAAAAGCAAGCCTGACAATCTTTGTTTTTTCGTTGGGGTATTCAGTCCAATTTCTGGAGTATTAGTCCCACTTCTAATACTTGCTATATATTATTGGATAAATGTTGGTGTATTAGTCCAACACTAACACCTGAGTTGTTTGGGATTGAATCTACCATCTTACCGTGGGGTTTACGTGGGTCCTTCCTAGTCTACGCTGCTTTCTCTTTCCTTCCTGGCCTCCTTTCGGATGAAAAAAGTGAACACAGTGACTTCATTTCCTGCATTAGTAGCTCGGGGGTTGCACCGTCTTCACTGGCCTTCCAGCGGCCTGGCCTGCAGCGGGCAGATGTGCAGGGATGTGAATGCTTTGCAGACACCGCCAGGCCTTTCCGCAGCCTTCACGATAGTCACGTCCTCCTACCCTTCGTGTGATCCCGTCCTTGAAATTTAATTCTTTATCCACTTAAACGTAAGTTTTTGTTGCCTATTCTTCTTGTTTTATGTAGTCAGAATTCGTTTATATTTGCCGAAATGTTTACCTTTCCAGTGCTTTTCCTTACCGCCTGGTTTTTGTCTTTCCACCCAGGAGTGCGTCCTTCCGTTGAAGGATCTTGTCTGCATCTGTCTCTTAGCGCCGGCTTGCTGGCAGCCAATCCTATCAGTGTTTTTTTTTTTGGGAGGGGGGGAGATGTTTATTCTACCCCCAATTTTATTTCTTTAGTTTGTCGTAGCACAGAAAAGCGTTTATTACAGACTGCTAAATGAATGAAGCAAAAACACAAAATTGCATAAAATCATGTAAAAGCGCGCAAGAAGACTGTAAGAAATAAAAAAACACTCGTTGCTCGCACTCTGAGTTGTGCGGTTGTGGGTATTTGAAATTTGTTATGCTTTTTTTCCCCCAGTATTTTTCTAAATTTCTTATAATAATTAGGTATTCCCTTTTTGTAATTAGGAAAAAAAATTCGGCTTACTGCATAACGATGTAAGAGTCATGGGTTAGAGAGAAGCGAGGAAAGCCAGGAATCCGTAATCTTACATCTGAGGATGCTCCGTGCTTTTCTAAAAAATTTATTCACCACCTATCGTGCATTTGGTACTAAATATTTCCTCTTACTCTAGAATTTGTCTTGTAAAAATTGTATTTTAGCTTCCGTTTTATATGTAAATTATTTATGAAGGTCTAACATACATATAGAAAATCACACACATCATAAACGCACAGCTTGATAAATTTTCGCTAAGTGAGCATGGGCGGGTAACAGGGACCTGCGCGCACCAGAGACAAAACCTTATCAGTTTCCCGGAAGCCTCCCCACCCGCTGCTACCACCTCCCTTCCATCACGTCACCGCTGCTCCTAAGAGAAGCATTACCCTGATTTCTTTCTCTCCCTCCCTCCCTCCCTCCCTCCCTCCCTCCTTCCCTCCCTTCCTTTCTCTCTCTTTCTTTTCTGCAGAGGAGGCTGGAGTACAGTTGTACTATCACAGATCATTGCAGCCTCCAACTCTTGGGCTTAAGCAATCCTCCTGCCTTGGCCTCCCAAAGTGCTGAGGTTTCAGGCATTTCAGGGATGAGCCACCGCGCCTGGTCAACACTATCCTGATTTCTAACACCAAAGCTTAAGTTTACTTTTTTTTTTTAATGTTTCCATAAATGGAATCATACCGCATATTCTCTTTCGTTTCTGCTTTGTCTGTTCAATGTTTGAAAGATTCTTCCATGTTGTAATGTGTAGTTGTGGTTCATTCGTTCTCATTGCTGTATAGTATTCAATTTTATAAACCTTACAGCAATGTGTTCATCTGTCCTATTGCCGATGGCCATCTGGGTTGCTTCCAGTTTCTGATACCAGTAGTACTTAACATTGCTCTGAACGCTCCTGTACATACCTCTTGGTGAACAAATGCATGCATTTCTCTTGGGTCTACTCACACTTGCTTCTGAAGGCTGGTTTAATTTCCTATTTAATTCTTGGTTGATAATTATTTTCTTCCAGTATCCTAAAGACGTCATTTTATTCCATGTTTCCGTGAGGAGTCAGCTGTCATCCTTTGACGGTAGCGCATTTGTTTTCTTTTGTCTGCTTTTGATATTTTCTTTCTGTCTTTGTCTTTTAGCGGGTTTCCTATGGTGTTCCAGGGAGTGTATGTGAGCGCATGTGTTGACATGGGTCGTGCTTGGGGTTCCTAGTGCTTCTCGAATCTGTGTCTTGGTGTCTTTGGTCAGCTCGGGAAGTCCTCAGCCAGCATCTCTGCAAGTGCTGCCTCTGCCTTGTCCCCACTCCGCCTCCGGCCCCAGCCAGAGCGGCCTCTGAACCCTTGCACGCCTTGAGAACAAGGTGGCCCAGAATGTCCTATTCACTTCTCTGGCTTCTTCTGTTCTCTCCGAGATCTCTTTCTCTCCTGATCCTGCAAGTCCTGGCTTCCTGAATAGACCTGAGCTCCAACGCTTGGCACCCAGCCCCAGGGGACGGCTGGCACTCAGTTGCTCTGTCTCTTGGGGGCTGTTTTCGGCTAACCTTCTCCATCCAAGCCATTCATGGATCAAGAGATGCCTCAGCAAGGAAAGACACATAGAATGTCGCGATCACCCCATGGAGCCTCTCTTCTCTCTGGGGCGTGTCCTACCTGCTCCAGCCCCACGGAGAGCTCATTGGTGCCTTCACGTTACTCAGCTGAGAAGGCCGGCTGTCGACAACTAGCCTGTCCCCTAAACCTTCGTGGTGTTAAGTCACTGATCTTGGGGATTGGTTATTATTGCAGTGTAACCTAGCACATCCTGACTAATGTCGCAAGGATCCCTGGTGCACTTTTGGGCTCGTTGAAAGAGACTGTGACTGTGGATTTAATTACAGTCCCAGGAGGCTCCTGCAAGAGCTGCTGCGTCCTGAGGTTTGCATGTCCTCATGGCTCAGTCCTGGGTTTACCGTGCGAACACTGGCTTTCCAAGAACGACACCAGGATCTCCAATGTCTCTTTTAATTCATAGAGAGGTCTGCTTCTGATTTTGGAAATCCACCTGACTTTCTGTAGATTGATGCAGTCAGCACTATTCATGTAGCGGAATTTTTTATGTATCCACAAATATTAAGCATCTGGGACTCTATCATATAGATCTGATGAGCAACCTATGGTTGGTGATTTTAGACTTGGCACAGTGCATGCCTTCATTTTAAGTTTTTAACCTTCATTTCTTCCTGATTATAAAAGGAATGCACATTCATTTATTTAAAAAATTCAGAACAACAGAAATGTATGAATTAAAACGTGAAAGCTTTCCCAATCCTTCTAGTCTCAATAAGAACTGCTAACGATATGACATATTTTAATCTATATCATTGTATGTGAGTACTGACATGTGCATATATTCAAACATAGAACCATACTGGATATATTATTCTGCAGTTTGCTCTTCTCATTCAGAAATATACTGCAGAGATCTTTCTGCATTCAAGCTTTCTCTTGTTTTTAAGGGGTATAAACTACTCCTCTGTATGGATGTGCTGTAACCAATGAAGGGAAACGCTTATTCATAGATGTGTATTGTGTGTACTTTCACGTAAGGCAAGGTTTAAAAATAATTCCCTAAGAAAATAGGAATTATTTTACACTTGCTCTGTTAGACTTTAATCAATGCTGTTATAAACATGACTTTAAATTATCACTTTGAAAATGCAGTACAATTTCTACCTTGTAGAAATTACGAATATTCCCCTACAAGACGAAGGAATGAATGAAACGAAGCACCAGGAAACACTGTTCTCGTATGAAGCGAAAGGTCCCCTGTCACCCAGAATAAAATTTCCAGCGAAATGATGAATTCTGAAAATTGTTCAATGACCCGAAAGAGGATTTAGCAGCGATGAGGACGCTCAGTTGAAGATGAACAGAAAGAGGTTATTTCACAAAGCGTATGGGTTGAGAAAGCAATATGTCTAAATTATTGCTTCGTATAACAGGTTTTAAAACGTGTAACTAAATCAAAGAAATACTATCGATAATATCTGAATGTTTTATTCTGACCCTAAGAAGTGCATTACTCTAATTGGCCCCAAATCCCCCGTAGTTTTTGAGCGTTTCTCGTGGAATCGGGGTGGGGTTACTTGCGTGTGGTCTCATGTCCTCTCCTAGATTCCCTGGGCCGCATCTCCTTATCCAATGTGACACTGAATGACACGCCTTAAACACAGTAGGTGCTTGACACGTTGTGCTGAATGTATGAGAAGCTCCCCGAGACCCCACGGTGCCTGGGCACCAACCTCACGGCTCCCGTCGGCCCCACCCCAGCCCCAAACCCATTTCCAAATACCTCGCTCACTCTGACCACAGCAGGGTAGGACAATTTTCAGGAAGACTAAGCATGGGGGGGGGGAGGGGGGACACCTTAGGAGGAGGGAGGTGGCCGCCACTGCAGGGGGTCCCTGTGCATGTGACAGGACGTCTAGTCCCCCGGCTCCAGCCAGGCGAGACGGATTTCCCCGGGGTCCCAAGAGCAGGACTCGTCTGCATCGTATTCCCCCGAGCGCAAATACTCTCCCTTCCACTTCACCCACCCCTGCATGCCCGCTCCTGCCGCTCTGCGCCCAGGAGGGGAGGAAGAGCCGACCCAGCAGGGGGCCAGGCCCATCTCAGCCTCTTTCCTCTGAGTCCCTGGCCATGTCACGCACATCTTCTCGTGGTCCCCTGTCTGTCTCAGTCTCCTCTGATGTGAGCAAACTCGAGTTTTCTCAAACATCACCGCCCAGGCTCCTGGACAGAGAACCGCTAGCACTCGGGGCCTCCCGACCTGTGTCCTGGAGGTCACCACCCTCCCCACTCCTACCTCCTCCTCCCCAGCCCCCCTTGGGGTGGGGCCACCCAGCCTCCCCCCAGCTGGGATGGAGGCTGCCCCTCACCTTATGTCCCCTCTGCGCCGTGATCCGGCTCCCTCGTCACCTCCTCTGTGGCACCTGCCCAGTTCATTTCACCAAACTGGATACTGTCTGTCTCCTAACCTGTGCCGCCTGGTGCCAAGAACCAGCCTTTTGAGGGGCGTGTGCTGTGCCGAGCTGCTTTTTTAAACGGTACCAGAAAAGGCTGTCTGGGCTGTGGGGTTATGAGCATCTTGCTTTCTTCTTTATACTTTTTTTTTTTTTTTGGTGACAGAGTCTCACTTTATTGCCCAGGCTAGAGTGAGTGCCGTGGCATCAGCCTAGCTCACAGCAACCTCAAACTCCTGGGCTCAAGCAATCCTGCTGCCTCAGCCTCCCGAGTAGCTGGGACTACAGGCATGCGCCACCATGCCTGGCTAATTTTTTTCTATATATATTGGTTGCTCAATTAATTACTTTCTATTTATAGTAGAGACGGGGGTCTCGCTCTTGCTCAGGCTGGTTTTGAACTTCTGACCTGGAGCAATCCACCCACTTCAGCCTCCCAGAATGCCAGGATTACAGGCGTGAGCCACCGCGCCCAGTCTATACTTCTTAATAAAGAAAGTTGAATCCATTTTTAATCCTTTTTAATTTTTCCAGCACTTCACTGTCAAGAGTTTCCAACGCGTCCATTTAGAGTGGGTTCCTCCTCTAAACTGGCCGGTTTGCGCCTTCCTACAGGGGGTTGCCCTGTGCGCGGCCAGGTGCCCCTGCCATGTGGCTGTTGCTCAGGATGACGACAGCTGTGTGCTGCCGAGGTCTCCTAAAGCTCTCCTTCCCCCTCCTGGGGCTCACTGCGAGGACAAAAACCAAACAGAGCCTTTATTGAGCGCCTGTGATATGCAATGGACCGTGCCAGGTGCCGGGGTGCAAGGCAGGATCTCAGCCCCCAAAGAGTCCTCCCCGGACCTATGGGGGCAACAGACCTGTGACCAAAGCCAGTCGGGTGTCGAGGGGAGGGGCACCCTTCAGCCAGGAGAGGGTTGCGCGGGGCGTGGGGAGGCGTGTGCCAGGCTGACCAGCGTTAAGAAGGTGGCGCCTCCCGGGGTGAGGACACAGGTGTGAAAGAGCGTCAGGGCCCACCTGGCCCGCCCGATTGGCGAACAGGGTGCGGACAGGAGAAGGAGCCGGAAAGCCAAGGCGAGACGTGAGGGCGAGGGTGTCGGGCCAGGCTCTTAGAGGCTCCGCAGCAGGGACCGGGGTGCATAAGGAAAGGTCACTGTGCTGGCAGCAGCCTGGAGTGGGAAGGCGTGTGTGTGTGTGTGTGTGTGTGTGTGTGTGTGTTGGGGTGGGAGACAGGGACAGACCAGGAGGCAACTGCAGCTCTCAGGGAATGCAGGGGAAGCCGGGGCGGCTCAGGAGGGGTGGGGGGGGAGGAGGGGCCAGAAGTACTCAGGAAGTGGAGCCCAAAGTCCGCAGAGGGACGGACAGACCCTGTGTGTGTGGGGGGGCGTGGGGAAGGTGTGGGCCACCCTGAGGCTGGACTCAGGGACTGGGGGAAGCAGCCCAGTGCGGGAGGGGACACTGAGCTCAGTCCTGCGCGTGACGAGTTGGATAGACCAGCGGACGCCCAGGTGGAAGCGCACAGAGGAGGTGAAAGCGCAGGACGGAAGCCGGGCCGTGGCAAGGCCGTACAGCACTGGAAGCAGGCTATGGACGGGTCTAATGGTGCGCACGTTCACTGCTGCGCAGACAAGTGGCCATAAACAGTGTTAGCAGTGATCAGGGATTCAGGAGGACGCACACTTTGGGGTTCCTGCGTGCACCCCCAACCCTGAAGAATAAGGTCTATAGGAGCAGGGCTTTGGGGGGGTGGACAGAGGGTCGTAGGGTGAGATGGGAAAGTCTGGCCGAGGCAGGCGGAGGAGAGAAGCGCCACCACGCGTGTGCTTGGGGGGTGAGGGCAAGGGAGGAGGCGTGGAAGGAAGCGGGCGTGTTGCTTGTGGCGGCCCAGGAATGAGCACTGTCTGCGTCCCACTGCTTCCAGGGCTGGGCCCACAGGGACCCCTGCCGTGTACCGAGTGTTTAGGCTCCCGTGAGCATAGGTGTGCACACACAAGTGTGTGGACACATAGACACATGCATGCACATATACACGTATACACACACGCATGCACACACATGCACACAGGCACGCACGCACACACATGCATACATGCACACACCCACACACATACCCCCCACATGCACACATGTATGCACACATGCACACACATGCACGCACACACACATGCATGCACACACACATACACACACTCAGCGAGGGTGGGGAGCCGGAAGCTTCGAGAAGACCCGTGGAAGAGTGGCAGCTATCTTGGTCTCCCCAACCCGGCAGGTTTTCTGGAAGAAGCGGATACCCCGCTCTCCCGGCCTCTCCCCTGCCTAACACTTCAGCCCTTCTCCCTGGAACCCCAGCACCTCGACTCCGTTGGCCTGGGGAGCAAGCGTCCCCCAGGAAACGAGAACCTCTAGCCTTTCTCCAAAGATAGGCCCGCGTGGTCTCCAAATCCGAGGCTGATGCCATCGCTTCAGTTAGAGTATCTTCTATCCCCGAAGGTGATTTGAGCCCTCATCGGTCCCCTGCGACTCGGTGGAGCCAGTGCTCCCTGTAGCCAGCCGGGGGGTCGCTTCGGAGGTGTCTGGGCTCATGGAAGACATTAGGAGGTGGGGGGCTGGGGGCCACGTGTCTACCTTTTTGAGCATCAAGGAGAGAATCAGACATTTCAGGAAGGTGGCTGGTTTTGTCCAAAGGAGTATGAGGCTCTCTAGGGTTTTTCTTTCTCCCTTCACTCTCCCATTAACCAGGGGCGGGGGTCGGGGGGGGGTCCCTTTCACTGACTTTTCCCCACTGTCGCCACCTCCTCAGTGTCGTTTTGTTTTTTTAAGCCTCCGTGCCCAGCTCCCGTCATGGAAAGGGCTGCGATGTCCAGGGCGCCTTGAAAAGGCAGCTAACGGCTCCCTGGCTGCGGTCCTCTCTGCTTGTTTCCCTGGCAACGGGAGGCAGGGAAAACAGAACCTGTCAGATGGAAAATGTCAGTTACAGCAGATGTGGGAGAGCAGGGAGGAAGGGGTGGGGCAGAGGAGGGGGAGAGCTGGGGGGGGCACCCTCCTGAGACCAGGGCTAGGGCCCTCGCCCCAGTGGAGCTAGGGGACCAGGGAGGCGGGCTTCCTGAATGAGAGGGGCTGCCACCGGGGCAAGGGGCTCAGAGAGGTGGGAGGGGCAGGGAGGGGACTGCTCCGGGGACTAGCGGATGGTGTGGGCGGCAGTCCCGCCCAGCTGATTGTCACATTGTTTTAAAGGTCATTTGGGCGGCTGGGGGGCCCAGTGATGCATCCCAGAGACCCCTCCAGTTGAGATTGAAGCTCGGGGTCTGGGCAGAAAAGGGGGGGGAGGCTCGGGGAAGAAAACGAGACCAGACCCAGCCTCCCCAAGACCCCGGAACTGCTCTCTCCACCCTCTGTATTGATCCCCTTCCCTGCTTGGTTTCAATTGATCACTGCCCCTGCTGAAAAGAGGGGCTGCCCTTTAAAACGGTTGAGAAAGAGGCTCAGTCGGAGGAACAGCGTTAATATTAATCAACACAGGCCGCCTGGAAGGAAGCGGGGAGGAGGAGACAAAGAAGGAGCTCTGCGGAACAGCCCGCATGTTACCGCGGAGAGGGGATGGGTTGGCGGGCAGGAAGCAGCGAGGTGTGGGGCGCAGGGGGGCTCCTGCGGGCAGGGCGGGCTAGACCTGTGTGTGTGTGTGTGCGCGCGCGCGTGCAGGGGTGTTGAGCACGCGCTCTCCGCAGTCCCTGCTGCTGTCCCCGACAGTCCTGGAGCCTCCCTGGTCTCCTGATTTTCTTGGGGGGGAACTCCAGTCCCCTGGCCCAGTGGACCTGAGGGAGGGTTGGGGGAGACAGGCTGCTTTCCGCAGGCAGCTGAGCCCTGCTTCGGGCTTGGGGCGCCAGTCAGGTGGTGTCTATTTAAAACAAAAAACAACGGCCCTGGGTGCGGGGCAGGCTCCAGGAGGAGGAGGCAGAGCTGCCTTCTTCGGCAGCGAATCCCCAGGAGGCTGGAGGTTAAGCCCGGGCACAGGGACCTGGAGGGAGGCGGGGATGCTGGGTGTTTACCAGAGAGCGTCCTCGGTTTCCCTGCGGGAGACCTGGCAGGGGCACCTTCTGCAAAGTCAGACATGCGGGGTTCAGTCGAGTGTGGTCCTGCCTCAAGGATTTTTCTAACCCAGGCTCCTCTAATTCTTGACTTTGGGAGTCTGAAAATGTGGCGCCTCTAGTGTCCTGGGTGGGGGTCGTCGTGTGTGGTGGGGGCAGGGTCCAGCCCATAAAACTGCCCCGGTTCATGCGTGTATCGACCAGGGGGCGGGGGCCCTGGAATGACAGTCCCCTCTGGCATACGGCGTGTCGTGGGTCCTTAGCCTGGCTGGGCACAGCTTCAAGGGCATCTCTTATCTCCTGGTTTCCAGGGCAACCTCAAAAGTACATGGCCACCTTACTACCCGTTCCCGATTAAGCATCCTTACAAAGCAAACAAACAAAACCTCCAAATATAAGACAAAAAGCTCAGCCGCGTGACAGCAACAAACCAGATACAGGGACCCCCAGATTTCTGGAGTTGGTTGTTTGCTGTAAGCCGCAAGGTCCGGGCGGCAGCGGGAGAGAGGAGCCCAGATCAGCTCTGTTCCCGGCCTCTGGGTGAAGTCTGAGTCCTGCTTGGCTGTGATTCTCTCCTCCCCGAGGTTTTCTGGGCGGGAATCCTGCCATTTCCTTTCCCGGGCCCAGGAGACTCGCCAAGGACCCCAGTGCCCAGACCCTGACTCTGCGCGTTGCGCGGTCGGGAATCCCCTGCAGCCGCGAGTGGCGTGTGGCCGGGGCTCTGGCCGCTGGAGGTGGCTGTGCAGCCCACGTGGCCCCTGAGTGTCGCAGAGAAAGCCGCTCGGCGAGTGACGGCTGTAAATCACTGCTCTGCGCGCTCCACTGAGAGACCATATGGACCTTCTTGTCGGGCTGGGACATACTTAAATTATGACATCTTTCATCTTGATTGACAACAATTACCTTCCCTGGAAGTTCAGGAACAGCCCGGCTACCATCGCGTCTCGTGCCATAAAACGGGGGAATAAAGAGGGAGCTGCTATTTTATGGATGTGGTCCTGGCGGTTGGCTGAGGAGGTGACTTCATGCCCATCGCTCCCGGGTTTTATTATTTTATTAAGAGTCGACTCTCTGTTACCCGCGCTCCCGCAGCTGTCGGCCTCGTTATTTCGCTGTTCTCTGTGCCGGCTTTTCCCCCGGCTCCGTGTGGGGCGGGAAGAAGAGTCCCGATGGCTCACGTGTCTCTCAACTGGCCCTTTTGGCTTATGGCAGTGAACGTTTGTAATCTCAGCGTCGTGTCTCTCTTCTTCTGGGGATGGCGGTA
Source organism: Mirza zaza (assembly GCA_008750895.1). Lineage (NCBI taxonomy): Eukaryota > Metazoa > Chordata > Mammalia > Primates > Cheirogaleidae > Mirza > Mirza zaza. The sequence goes on along the minus strand of VSMD01012027.1, from coordinate 33,114 downwards.
GGGGAATAATTTTTTTTTTCATTGTGATAAAATGCACATTATATAAAATTTACCGCTTTTACCACTCTAAAGTGACACTTTGGTAGCATTCAGTACGTTCACGGGGTTGTGCAGCCACCACCCCACCTAGTTCCAAACCATTCCCTTCGCCCCGACAGGGAGCTCGCGCCCACTAAGCAGGGACAGGACACCTCGACCCTGCCCCGGAAACCACCGACCCATCTGCTTCCTGTCTGTGGATTTACCTGTCCTGGACATTTCCTATCACTGGAAACGTTCAGCATGTGGCCTTTTGTGTCTGGCTCCTCTCACCGAGCACACTGTCTTCAAAATTCACCCGTGCTGCGGCGTGCGTCACCACGCCGTTGGTGCTCACGGCTGAAGTACTACTTTGCGGTGTGGTGTCACTCCGTTTTGTCCACTGGTCAGGTGCAGACCTTCTGGTTGTCCACCTTTCGACCACTGAGAATAAGCCACTGTGCGAGCCTGCATACGAGTTTTGCCTGGACACCCGTTTGCATTTTGGGGGGGCCTGGTCCTAGCAGCAGAATCGCGGGTCACGTGGCGACTCTGTGTTGAACTTGTCGGGGAGCTGCCGAGCTACCTTCCATCTTATGAGCTGCTGTCCCATGCTCCACCCCGCCCCAGGGTTCGAGGACTCCACCTTCACACCCCCTCCCCCACACCCGCCACCGGGACTGTTTGCAAGAGAACTCGTCCTCCTGCCTTTGCACAGGACACAGGACTTGCAAGATCAACCTCTTGCCATTTACCCAGCTTTTGCCCGAGGTGCTGTAGACCTGCCGTGGTGCCTCTCCACGGGGACGGGTGACAGAGGGGACGTGTTAACAGAGGCAGTGCTGCAGACCGCTCACCTGGGAGCCGCGGTGCCACGGGGAACCCACAGAGGCCGGCTCTGCGGGGAGGGTCGTCAGGCAGGAGGCCTCTGACACGGCCAGGGAGGGTCGGGCTTTCGGGCAGGGGTCCCGGGCTTTTGGGTCGGGGTCCCGGCTGCCGTTAGGTGCACGGCCTTGGCCAAGTTTCCTTCAGAGCTTTACTTTCCGGTCTGCGGAACGGTGTTGTAGACACTGTGAGTCCCCTGCCGTAGCCCTCGTCTTCACCTGTGTGCCGTGACACCTGGGGCTCCCTGAGGCGGGAGCCCGCCAGGTAGAGCTGCGGATGAGTTAAGGCCCCTGGGGGCAACCCGGGTCACGCAGGCTGCGGGGTTCCCCGTGGGATGGAGCGCCAGTGGCTGGCGGCGCTAACTGTACGAATCAGGCGTTTCGATTGGTTGCCGTCCTGTCCCCGTCTCGTGTCCCCAGTCCTGGATTCTCCTCCCAGTTAAATGACTTGCTCTCGACTCCTCGTGTTGGGGTCTGCTCCCTGGGGGAGGGGTGAGGATATCTTCCTGGACCGACTGCACGCGTGGGAAGCGATGGGCACAGATCCGGGTTTTCTTATTCTGTCGGCAGCGGCTCAGCACGCGGGACGCATCCCCGGCGTTCGTCTGACGGGCCCAGCACACAGCCTTGACGGCGCTTGCTCTGCTCTCCAGGTAGAAGCTAGGCAGCCAAAGCAGGGCGACGAATGGTTCTCTCTCTACCCAATTTTCCTGCTGGCTTTGCTCGGCAGTGGGTGGCTGGGGGAGCGGCTCAAAAAGCAGCAGGGAGGTGGAAAAGAACAGCCGAGGGTGGGCCAACAGCACCACACAGTCTGCAGTCCCGCGCTCACCCTCCTCTGCTCTCGGGTACGGGGTCGGGGCTGAGCCCCGACCGTCCCGGCAAACAAAGCATCAAGTTTGTACTGCAGCCGCCTCTGTCCTCCCACCCCCGAGTCCATCGCGTGTGGAGGAGCCCCGAGCCCTGCCTCCCGGACCTCGATCCTCTCAGGGCTGTGCACTTGTATCATCCATAGGGAGACGGACAAACGGGGTCCCCTGCAGACCCCCGTCTTGTCCTCCAGCTGGACTCCCCAGTGCCGGCCCTGCTCAGCCTGGCTCAGGACCGTCCCTGGGTCCAGTCCATGTGGTCATCTCCACTCCCCACTGCAGGCCTTGGTGTTCCTGGGACAACAGCTTGCCCTTCCCCAGCTGCCCTGGAAGGCAGGGCGTGGAGTGCGTGCTGGGGAGGGGGCTGGCGGTGGAAACCCCTCCCTGCCAGGATCCAGGAGGGGCCCAGGACGCAGGCTGGGACAGAAGGTAGGTGGTGAGTGAGCGGTGTCCTGGCTGCAGGGCCAAGTGGGTAGAAAGATGCCTCGCCTTTTGCCCATTCTGGGTGCTCTGGCTCTTCCCAGTTTCTCTATGCCGAGCTGCACCGTAATGCACTTTAGCCCCAAGGATTAAAGGGTTTAGGCTCCCGGGGCTCCCGGCCCCTGGTCCTCCAGTGTGTCCAGGGTGGCCGCCGTCCTGGGTGTGTGCGGCTGGCCTGTCCTGGTCGGGGCGGCGCCCACCAGTCTGTCCTTGTCCTTGCTGCCTGGAACACGACGTTCGCGGCTGCAGGGCTGCGTCTTTCCCTCGCCGTCCCCGAGGTCTTCATGCACACCCCGCCAGGGCCGTCACCTGCTCCGTCACAGGGACCCATCAGAGGCACCAGCCGAGACCATAAATCACCGCACAAACCATTCCAAACAATAAAGGCAGTCTTACTTACTGAACCATTAAATGTACATACTTGCATTAGACCCAACCAGACGCCGCTTGCAGATGTCTCGGGGGCCAGGCAAACTACGCGTTTCGGGAAGTGCCGTCCTGCGTCTCCCCACCTCTCACATGAAATTAATGAGGTGCTTCAGTTTAATCAGCGTTGCAATCACATCTTTATTTAGTTACTTAGCTGGGTTTGACCTTCTCCCTGGGGCAGCCCGGAGTCACCCCTCTGTCCCGGGCTGACCTGATTGCCCGCGAGGGGTCGGCAGGAAGCTGGGGGGCGGCCGCGAGGCTGCTGGGGCCCAGGGAGGCAGCTCGGAGGATGTCGCTTCTACCTGTGGGGTCTGCCCAAGGCCACCTGTGCTTTCCTCTTACCTGGAGACGAGCGCCTGCGTCTGGGAGACACATGCCAGCTCTCTCGACCCCCACGTTGAGTTCAATGCCCAGTCTGGCCAGTTGCATCTTCTCAATGTTTCTTGGACCTTTGCCCCTTTTCTATTCCTAATACCCACCCACGTCCGAGTTCGGGTCCCAAACTTTGAGCCTTTGGCATTAATCTTCCGTCATGCCCTGACTGCCGGAGTCATCTATGGAAGGTCTAAATCTGACCCGTGTGCCCAGCTCAGAGCCCTGCGGTCGCTCCCGCCACCTGCTGGAGAAGGATCAGTTCCTGGGTGTGCCATTCAAGGCTCCTCCTGCCCTTCCCCCACCCCCATCTGCTCTTGCAGCCTTGTCTCCTGCCACTCCCTGCCTTGGCCTTTGCAGTCGACTGTCCCCTGCCCACGGACCTCCCACAGATGACCCTGTCACATTCCTGGGGACTCACGTCTATGATGCCCTGCCTAGAATGCCCTTCCCACCTCCTTTCTCTGTGTCCATATAATGAGTCCTTTAAACAGCCGAGACACAGGTTTCTCTGTCTCCTCCCTGCGCATTTCCAAATCCTCAGGCTGGGCTAACTGCCCCCGGGAGCCTCAGGGACATCCTGTGATCCCTCATCGATGACGCCTTTGGGACAGTCCGCGTATGTGATTGTCCGGGGTGACTCATATTCACCGTGAATCCTCAGCACCCAGCACCGAGTCGGAGGCACGGGGACGCCAGGTGAGTGGACCGGCCCGCACCCCGCGCCCCACGCCCTGGCCCCTGGCCCCGGGATGTTCTTTCTCCTCCTGTGTGCGTGAAATAGACCCTGAATGGCTCTGGTGGTGACGCCCTCCCACGGCCACCGAGGGGTGGGGGCACCAGCGCCTCCCACGGCCTGTCTTGGTGGTGGTGGGAGCTGGGTTATACCTGCATTGGCTTGGAGGCCACCTGGAACGTGTTGGGGATACCTGCGTTCGGCAGGAGCGGCCCTCGGTGCTGGTTTGCGCAGCGGCCAGGGACAGACCCAAGCACACACTGCGGGGGAGGGGAGGTTTGTGCATGGCCCAGGTGGCCCCACCAGTCCTTTGTTGGGGGGGTGGATGCTCACTGTCTGCTCCCTGCCGAGGTCCCCAGCTCCCTTGCAAAGGGGGGCTCGGGGGCCCTTGCTGCTGCTACCTGTCTGTCTCCAGGTACATCACAGCATGCCGAATAATAAAGCGTGTCGTGGCCTGTCCTTGCCAGAGCACAGTCTTGGAAAACACAGATAATCCCTGAAAGGGGTGGGGGTTGTACAGGTGCTCGTGGGAGCACTGTCCCCTCCCCCATGAGTTTGGGATCCCCCACCAAACCCCAGGGCACGGAAGGGCCTTCTCTTCCGTCCACCCTCCCCACACCTAGGGAAGTCTCTGCATAGGGTGAGTGTCTGGCCTGTCGCTGCTCTTCTGATAGAACTACAACGCAAGCCACTCTGCAATTTCACATTTTCCAGCAGCCATGAGAAATATATAAAAGGAAACAGGCGAAGTTAAGTTTAATAATACATATTATTTAACCCAACCTATTGTAAACATTGTCATTCTGATACATGTGATGGGTAGAAAGATGGCTAATAAGCCAGCGCATGTCTTTCGCAGCAGCGTTGGAGACCAGCGTGTGTTCTGCACACATGGCGCCTCCCGGCGTGGGCCAGGCCGGTTCCGGCTGCTCAGGAGCCGAGGGGGGCTGCGGGCTACCTGACTGGGACCCTGCAGGTGCCGACTGCCTGACGCTGGGAAAGCTCTGGTGCGGGTGAACATCCCGAACCCTATCACGTGCCAGTCCTCCCCTTGGGCCCACGGGGCAGGCAGGGGAGGTGGCACCTGCCGTCCCCTCGCTGAGCAGCACCTGGGGCCACAGTGGGGACAGGAGCCAGGCAGCCCGGCGGGGGCTCACGCGCCGTGTGTCAGAGCTAAAAGTGCAGGCTCGGCAGACGCATCCAGAAAGAGTTATTTATCAGATCCGGGGACACAAAGACACCTTGCAGGAAGGAGCCCCTCGACCCTCCGGCTGAGGGTGCTGAGCAGACAGGTCCTGTGGGAGCGCCCGGCGCAGGTGCCACGGGGCCACTGCAGTGATGGCTCCGGCCCCGCCACCAGCGGGGTCTGGCCTGGGACTCCCGGATCACCCTGGTGGCGCCAATAGCCGCTCACATGCATCTCGATTGATGGCTGGATACCCTCGCGTGCAAACCATTTAAAAAATGACATTTGTGTCCCGGACAATGTTCCATGTATCATAAAGGCCACACGTGATACGAAGAGCACTGCCCGTATTTCCTGGGCAACACGCTTCCCCTTGCAGGGTCTGTTCCCGGCAGGTCTGCGCCCGTCTTGTCTTCCGCACTTCAGAGGCCGCGGCGGGTTCTGAGCCCAAAGGGATGAAGGGCGCCTCAGACAATGCAGCCAACGGGCGCTGGGCTCTCGCTGCGTCGGGGCGCAGGGCAGGGGCCCCACGGCCTGTGAACAGCCGCCGGGAAAGAGGCACTTCTGAACATCAGGTAGCCCTGCCGGCTTTGATTTCTTCTGGAAGGCTCCGGAGGGGCCTCCCCTGTCCGGCGGAGTTGGGAGGGAGGCAAGGGCTCATCTTAGGCTGCAGCGGCCCGGTCTGGAGTGTGGCCTTTGGACGTGTGTGGTTCCCATACTAATTCGGAAGTGGCTTCTGTGCACCTGTTAAAGAGGGGTCAAGTGAAACAATGAATTTGAGCATAACTGAGGCAGGTGACAGGACAACTGGTCCACCTGCCTGGAGTGGAAGCCATGTTCTGCAACGCCCTGCAATTCACCTGCAAAGAAAGGTTAACCCTGGGTCTGGGCGGCGATGGCATGGCTCTGAGTAGTCACAGACCTGGGGACGACCTCGCTGTCACCAAGACCCGGCAGGCCAGGCCCCTGGGGCTGAGGGAGCGGGCACAGGGCTGTGTCAGGGCTTCTCAGCTGCGTGTGCCCCGTTGCCCACCCGGCACCCACTCGTCCCCACTCCCGGCTGCTCACACACGGCATTTTTGGGCCGCCTTTCCCGGCCTCCTTGCTGGTCTCCCTGCCTCCTTGTGGCTTGCAGCTCCTGTCTCTTCTCCACCTGTAACCGGCGTCCAAACCCCGAATCCATGACAGACCCCCGAACGCTTTCCGTCCTGGCGAAGGGCCCCACGCTGCTAGTCCAGGTGGAGCCCACGCGACGAAAGTGGCTTTTATGCCGTGGCTCGAGGGCAGATGTTCGACAGCCCACTCTCGAAAAAACAGATGTGTGTGTGTGTGTGTGTGTGTGTGTGTGTGTGTGTGTATGAATTTCACTGATACAAAGGGTGTGTGGCGCCAATTTCCAGACAATAATGAAATATACAAGATTCCTTGCTGTACATTCACACAGCCACTAGACACTCACTCTGATGCTTCCACTGATTTTCGTCGAACTCTTGTCATCTGCGGCAACCTGTGGTTGCACTTCAACCAGAATTTGGCAACCTTTTCATCGTGTAATGGCCGCGAGCCTGTTTTAAGCTGAATCTGTATTTTTAACATTTCTGTCCTCACTTTCGTAAGTCTAGACCATCAACAAAACCATGCAAATACAGCCCTGATGTACAGTTTGCCAGTTTCTGTGGTGCAAACACTCCTGCTATTACCAACTTCACGCTAACAACACGGCATCTCGGAACACATCGCTGGGAAGAGACGTGGCCTCCGTTTTATATTTCCACCACGCAAACACAAAAACTACAAATTACCGCAAGAGCGTACCTAATAACAAAATGCACTAAAATAATTGAGAAGGAAAGAGTTTTGAGTTTTTATTACCATTGTTTTCAATTAAATCAATTTAATTTAATTCATTTTTTTTTTTTGAGACAGGGTCTCGCCCTGTCTCTCAAGCTAGAGTATGGTGGTGCGATCACAGCTCACTGCAGCCTCCAATTCCCGGGCTCAGGTGATCCTCCTGCCTCAGCCTCCCGAGTAGCTGGGACAGGTGTGTGCCACCGTGCCTGGCTTTAATAAAATTTGTTTAGTTGTAAGTTGATATAAATTATTGTTTTAAATGGCCCGGTTTAACAGCCCGTTCATGAAATTTCTGAAAACTTAATAATCAGATCTCATGAGCAGAGAGGAGCTGGGCCGGCACCATATTGCACATGGCCACCTGCTGCCACTCACTCTGTTGGACAGGTGTCCGGGAGCTCTACTGGCCCGATGAGCCTTCATACCTGCCATTTCCTCTGCCTGGAGGAGCTCTGCTTTCTGTCCTCTCCACCTGCTGCCTCTGTCTCCCCTCCAGTCCCCTCCACCTTCTCCTCCCCTCCCCTTTTCTCCACTCCCCTCCTCCCTCCCCTCCCTCCCTTCCTCTTTTCCCTGCTTGTAGATCCCAACCTGGAGCCTGGGGTTTAAATTGCTCACAGCATCTTACCTCCAGTCCCAGCACATTACATCACTGCCTGGCGTTTGTAATTGTCACTTTTCCACATTTACCCCCAGATTCCTGCGGCGCTGGCAGAGCAGCCAAGGCTCCGGGGTGCGGGGACAAAGGGATCAGCCCCCCTGGCCCCCACAGGCTTCCCCTCAGGGCCCCCCTGCACCCCACGTTGCGGGAGCAGGGTGAGTGAGAAGCAGCGTCCGGATGGCTTTGGGGCTCCCTCGGCTGTGTCCGTTCCGCAAAGGCGTCATCAGAAGGTCATGCCAAGAACACGGCTCAGGGGAGAGTAACCAAAGTGGCCAACGGGTTGGGAAAAAGGAGCGATGGGGAAACCTAAGGAAACCGGGATTTTCCACTCCCGTCTAGACTGCAAAAGCATCGTGATGCTTGTGAGACACTCCGTGGTGATGGAAACGGAGGTGCTTACTCACGAGAACACGCCGGACATGCCTCCTCCCTGGGGCGAGAGCCAGGAGGTAGGGGACTGCTGGGGTCACGCATTCATTCATTCATTCATTCACACCGAGTTCCTCGAGTAGGCCCGAGACGGGCCCGGGATGGCCGTGCCGTGCCTCCCGCCCGCCTCCAGAGAGGGGAGACGGGGGAATCAGCCTGGACCGTGGGGGCATAGAGTCATTTTAAGTCCCAGCTTTCGCTTTGGAAGTTGATCACGAGAACTACCCTCTGTGAGCCACACTCCAGACGGGAACGCCGAGTGAGGCCTCGGCTCTCGGGTGACCAGGCCGCCCGAGCCGGGGGGTGGGCCGGGGCCGGCGCTGCGCCCGGCAGACGGAGGGCGAGAGGGCTCCGGGTGGGGATTCGGCCCGGTGCCCAAGGGCGCTGCGGAGGGAAGCAGGTGCCCGCGTGTCTCGGCTTGCACGGGGCTCCGGTGCCGTCAGCTTGAGCAAACCGTGAGGGCTGCAGCGGGCGGGCGCTGGAGGGAAGCCGTGGACGCCGCCCCGGGTCCCCTTCAGCCCAGAACGGGGTGGGCGGGGCTCAGCTCACGCCACGGCGGTTCTCACCCCTGGCCCCACGCCTTTCGTGTGTCTGCGGGCGGGTGGTTGGGGCCCGGGCTCTGTCTGCGCGTGGGTATCGGGGTGACGGCAGGGGTGCCAATCTGGACAGAGGCCGTGGTGCCCGTGAGTGAGTGAGGTGAGAGGGTGGCTCTTCCCAGGGTCGTCCCACTGGGCTGGCGCGAGCCATCTCATCCATGTTGGACCCCATCCCCCGCCTTCACGTCCACGTGGTAATTCCGGACTTCCTCTCCCCTCCCCCGCCCACGAGCAGGCAGTCCCGGTTCTCTCTCGGGCTTGGCGCCGTCCACCCTGCCTGGAGAGGACATGCATCCTCCCGGGCTCGCTGACGGGCCCGGGCTCTTCCCGCCCACCCTCCTCTCCCTTCTCCACCGCGGTGGCTGCCCCGCAGGCCCAGCCCGAGCCCTGCTGTGACACCTTCAGCCACCTGCTTCCTCGGCCCCCTCTCCCGCTGAGTCCTTCCTTCCCTCGCTGAGTCCTTCCTTCCCTCGTCTCACCTTGGTGGCTTTATCTCGCGGGGCCTGCGTAATCTTCCGTCCTTCTCACCTCCAGCCGCCCACTCCGGCCAGCCCCTTTCCAAACTCAAACCCGGCTCCGCAGTTTAAGGGTGCAGACCACAGGACTCTGTTTCTGGGATTCTTCCCTGACGCCCCCTCGCCCCAGAGGGAGGGCGGCCCCCTCTCTGCCGCCCACCCTTTGAGCCGAGCACGGGCTGCGAAACCCAGAATGTGTCCACAGTGGACGTGACGCTCTTGTTCTCCTCTCTGACGAAGGCTCGTCACCCGGCTCAGGCTCACAGGAGACAGAGGCCGGCGCGAGATGCACGCCGAGCGAGACTGTCGGGGGCAGGGACCTCGCCCTCCTCACCCTTGCATCTCCCGAGCGGAGCAGAAGGCCCGGGCACTGACATCTGCAGAACGAATGGGCGCCTGGGTGAGGCGTGTGCGGGCAGGTGCGTGAGCGCGGGCTCGGTGAGAGCGGGCGGTGTGGGCGGGCGGGCGTGCTGCTTGCAAACACGCGTGTCACGCTCGGGGCGAGCGTGGCGCGGGGTGGCCTTATTTTGGCTTCTCTAAATTGGCTCCTGATGTGCTCAAGTGTGGCCCGGGCATCTTTGGGGGCTGGAGATTCTGGATGCCGTAGTAGTAATCGTTCTTGCTAATTACTAGGAAGCATCAAACAAGAGGCACTTTCCCCTCTTCCTCACTGGATTTTGTTATGGTAATTAGACTTGTGTAAGCTGTTGCTCTTGAACCTGGAGAGTCAGAAAAACATTTGCATTACTACCTGGGAAGCTGCCACAGAAGCCAGCTATTATTTTAATGAGGTCCTGGTCGTCGCTGAAGAGACGCTCCCGTCTGGGGGCTGATCTCAGGTGTGTGCGTCTGCGCGCTGCGTGGCCTGCCCGTGCTAGGACACCCGCGTGCCTGGGGAGGCAGGTCTCTTGGACTCTCCAGCACGTGGCCTCGCCCACAGCTCATTCCCTCCTGGCGGCCGGGAGCCCAGGTGTGAAGGCGGGAGAGGAGATGAGCTCGTAAATCCTGGCCTCACTTTTCAAGCCCATCCCGGTGTTAATGAAACTCGGAATGTCCGGACTGGGAGGCCACCCCTCTCTGGAGCTCCCAGGAAGGGGACACGTGAAGGCCACCTGGCCCCATCCTTGCCCTCTCCTCCTCCTCCCCGAGTTGCGGCCGCCGTGCACCTGCATTGGCTCCCTGTGCACAGGGGATGGTGGTGGGTGGACACGCACTTCCTAAAAGTGTCACCTGTAGGAGTGAGTCCCTGCCGGGAGGCGGAGTGGAGCATGCAGGGTCCTGGCGCCATTCGCATGCACCCTCCAGGGGACCACAGGCCGCCCCGCCCGGCCCTGCCCCTCTGCACCTGGTGGGCCTTTGCTGATGGAATGGCGCATGAGGGCTGGTGCTGGGCCACTGTGGCCGTGGCCTGGGGACCCTTCCCCGCCCAGGACCTCAGCTTGCTCCTTCCCCACCCAGGACCCGGCACCCCTGCACAGTGACTCACTTCCTGGCTGAACACCCCTGTTCTTCCCTCGCCTGCCCCCTAACCCCCCAACACCGCAGCAGCAGCCTCCGTGTCCCAGACCCCAGCAGAGGGAAGCTCGGGGAAGCCCCGCGAGTTCGGGAACCTTCCGGAAAGCCCTGGGTGTCAACTTCGCCTGATTTTCTCATTTCATCTCTTACAAGCTTTTGGGATGCTAACGTGATTAAGTTCTTCACACAATTTATTAGCATCATGTTGGAAATCCAGTAGTATATTATTCTGTCTGAGTAATCCAATTAGCGAAATGTATTTATTTAACGGGAATATATTAGCCTCGCGACATGCCACGCAAAGGCCCATCCCAGCCTTCTCCACTCTGGGCGCGTTGCCCCCGTGGGGCCGGCTTCTGTGAGCGTGGGAGTGAGGGGCCACGGCCCACGGTACGGGGCGGGCAGGGGGCGCAGGGGTGGCCCGGTCGGGCTGCCGAGGCACCGGGTTCAGATTCTGACTCTGCACTTGCCTCTTGCGCTGTGGATCCCGGCGGGTTCCTGGGCTTTAACGCACCTGTTTCCTTATTAGCTGAGAAACGGGGACGAGAAACCCCTCCGTGAAAGGTGCCTGTGAAAATTCACCGAGGTGGCCAGGGACGCCCGGCCGGGCACCGGGCACCGCAGGGTAGAGGCGTGACTTTCCTCCACCCGTCCAGCCCGCCGGCGCCTGCTCCGGCCTTATCTCGGCCTTGGAGCCTTCCGGATCCCATGGGCACCTCCTTCTCTTCCTTTCCTGCCTTCTCTCGTGCAGGGTGTGTGCCCCGCAGGAGGGGGCCCCCAAGCAGAGGTGTGTCGGCTCTGGATGGGGCTCCCTGGCCTCGGCGCGCTGCGGGGTGCTCCACGCTCACAGGGAGGACGGGCCAGGAGGAGCCCGCAGCCCTGTGGCTCAGCGGGAGGAGGGCGGTGATTGAAACAGTAGGACTCCCTCAGCACATGGAGGAACTGAACCGAGGGTGCTCGGGGATGGCTGGGAAGCCGCCTCTTTGGGAGGAGCGTGGTGGGAGGAGGGGGAGGAGAAACTGCATTCCCACCTCCGAACCAGCCACCCTGAGGACAGGCACCGCCACCATGTCGACCCCTCCCGTCGTCATGGTTACCAGCATCCGTCCAGGCACCTGCTGAAGGCGGGTGTGGGAACTCGGGATGGGGCAGTGGGGTTGCTCACCACCTCTTCCCACCCCCACAGCCGGGTGCCGGGCGCTTCCCGTCCTGATTTCACTCACCAGGGTGGCCGGATCTGCCCTCAACCGTCCCTCTGGGACCTTCACGGGCAAGACTGCGGCTGCAGGAATCTGGGTCTGCCGTGGCTCGGCGGGGGTCCCCTCCCCAACTCCTGGCCAGGCCTCAGCCACCGTCTCTAGGAAATATTTGGCCCCTTTCCCAACTCACTGAGCTTCATTCTTTCCCTCGGTCATGCAGCATGGGAGGTACCTGTCCATCTGTGGCACCCACAGTGACCTGAGAGGGCACAGAGGGCCTGGTCATGACCCTTAATGATAAGGATTGCCACCCCAACTTAATACTTTATCAACAAGGGCCCCCGTCACTTGCACTGGGTCCTATATCCAGCCCCTAATGACCCCTGAGCAGCAGACATCAGCTCCCCCATTTTACAGATGAGGAAACGGGGGGCAGAGTTAACTGCCTGAGCTACCTGGTAACAACAGTCCAGGGCCTCTGAGTTTTGCCACATCAGCTGCCTCACCCGATGGGGGGACCTCCGACTCCATTTGTTCCACTCTCTCCAGGATGGGGATACGGGGTCAGGGGTCAACGCTGCCACATTCCAGCCCTCTCTCTGGGCGGAAGCTGAAAAGGGACTGTGGCAAGGTGACAAGGACCCCAGCTTCCTGCATGGACGGTGGGGCTCATCTGTCTGCCCTGCCCCCGCAGGTCTTCCTCTCTTTCGAGGTGCACGGAGCCCGCGCAGGTCGGGGCGTAGTGTGAGCAGTGTGGCGATGCTACCAGCGGGGGAAGGACAACGCACTCCAGGGTCTCCCCGCCTAAGGGGGTCAGCGTCCCCTCCGGAGGTCCCTTCTCCCAGACACCAATTCGGGGCTCCGGCATCAGGGCAGACACCACGGGCTCCAGTTCTCCTCCCCAGTGGCGCTCTTGGTCCCCGTGTTGTGACTGAGACATCTTTGCCACGCGCCGCCGCCTCCCCCCAGACTAATAGCTGCGATGTTGCACCTTCCACATTAATGACAGGTGCGCGGTGGCGAAGGCTGCCTGCCTGCCAGCGGGTCCCCTGACATCACACCGCTCTGCCCGAGCCGCACGCCCTAAGGCGACTGAAATCCTAATAGGGCCCTCTAACTGCCTCCTGCATCGATCCTGACACCCAGCGCTTTCTTCTTCCTCCCCACGGCTTGCCTTATAACTCTGTCATTGTCATTGATTTTGACTACAAGAGAGGAAAGCCGGCTCTCGCTAGCGCTGTTCTAAGTTAGCGAGGCGGGGGGCGGGCGGGGGGCTCTGGGGAGTCGAGAGCCGGGGCTGGGGGCAGGGGTCCACGCAGGGTGTGCCTCGTGGGTGCTCCGGGGGCAAGGAGGGAGGTCATAGAGGGGGTGAGAGCCCCGGGGGCCCTCTGTGCCTCTTCCCCTCCCCTTCCCCCCACATCTGGGGGCCAGGCATATGGGGGTGGTGGGTGGAGGGTCCAGTTGCAAAATGGTTTTTGTTGCAAGGCCAGAGCCAGTCTGGGCACTGGCAATAAAAGGGGGGCTTGTGTGTCAGCCCCGTCCACCCCACCCTGGCACCCCCACCCGGCTGGAGCTGAGAGGTCAGCGGGAGCCCTGGACACAGAGGGCTGGTTTGTGAGCCAGGGTGGCTGGGTGGCTGGGGGTGTTCTCTGAGACCCCTGCAGAGTGGAGGAGGCTCTCTCCCCGAGAAGGGGGCTGTGAGCATCGCCCTTCCCGCCAGGCCCAGCACCAGGTCTTGCTAGCTCGGTGGAGGAGAGGGGAGGGCGGAGGAGGGAACGGGAAGGGAGGAGAGAGGACAGAGGGGGCTGCTGGGGAGACGGGCGTGACTGTCCTTCTCTCACCCCCTGCCCCACCTGCTGCCAGGCTGAGCACCATCCTCCCCGATCACATCTCCGGGGGTGAAGCCCCTTCTCCCATCAAGGTGTCCAGCCCCGCTGGATGCCCCTCCCTCGCTGGACCACGGTAGGGCCTGCTCGGCGCCCCCAGCGCTGTCCAAGCCCAGAGAGAGACGCAGACGTGGAGGGCTTGTCCCCGGCGGGCACCCGCAGCAGGCTCTCAAGGCCTGGTCTGGCCCAGGCCCCTTGCCGGGGTGCTGCGGGTTCTGCCCTTGCCCTGGGCCTCTGGCCGCCTCCCCGGTGTTTGGCCGAAATGCGTGTCTTTGGGCAGCAACCCTGGGAGAGGAATGATGAGACAGAGAAGGAGCATCTGCCCTCAGGCCCACGGGAGAGACGAAAGTTTCCGTTGGCAGAGGCTTGGAGCTCCTGGAAAATAAGGCTCCAGTCCTAGAGGAGGGTCCTCAGGGGTGGCCCTTCCTGGGGGCCCGGCCGGCACCTGCCTGTAGAGGGGCTCTCCCCTGGGCAGAGCCTCGCAGGCCCCGTGCACGGGCTCCTGTCCCGGGGAGTCAGCGGCTGTGGCTCGGGGGAAACAGCTTTTCCAGGCACTGCGCAGCCCACTCATGTGCTAGGAGGTCAGGCCCAGTCCCGACTTCACGCCCCGCCCCTGGGCACGGGGAAGGGGCATCTCCAGCTTCAGGACAGCCACGCTCCCAAGCGGCCTGGCCAGCCGGCAGTCCCACTTCCTGCAGGAATTGTGGAGCCAGAGCTCACTTATTCCTGCATTTGCAAAGCCTGGGCCCTGAGAGGAGGTGGAAGGGGCAGCTCCCGGCACCGATGTCTTGGCAGCTGTCGCCAGGTGACAGTCTGCCCCTACCCTGCCATTGGTCCTCCTGCCTCTCCTGGCAGAGCCCCGAGGCTGGCCCGGCCCATAGCCCAGGCCATGACCACTGGCATAGGAGCCCCATGGGGGCCCAGCACCGCCCTGGCCAGCCCCAGGGAGAGGGAAGCAGGTAGCAGCCACAGTGGCCGTGCCGGGGCCCTTGGTGGCAGCTGCTGCGTCCTTTCTCCCGCCTGCCGCTGCTCACCTCGTTCCCCTCCCCTCTGCCAGGGCTGCCCCCCTTCCCAGGACCTCGTCTTGCTGGACGAGCAGGTGGGCAGCCGCTCCTTGTCCCTGGCTGCAGTGCCAGGTGGCCTCAGATGGCCAGCGTGTCCCGAGCTCCAGGGTACTGGGCGCCCTTCAGGTATGTCAACTCCCTGAGGGCAGGCCCCACCTGGCTTGTTCACCTGCACCTGGAACCTCCCTTCCCCACAGTCAGAGTGGCCTGTTCGCACCTTCCTGTGGGAAGGGAAGCCTGACTTCTGGGAAGCCCCGGAACCCCGGAAGGGGAAGGGACAGATGTGGTGTGAACTGACAGTGTGGTGTGGCGGGAAACAGCAGAGAGGCTGGGCAGGTGGGCGTGGGGGCAGGGGAGGGAGGGCAGACCCTGGAGAAGTCCAGGAAGGCTAGATCAGCGGCGACCCCAGTTTACCTGGTATCCGCCCTCAAGCCAGGAGCTGGGGCCAAACCATCAGTGTCTACATGAGTAATCGGGGTTGGCGGCAGTGCGGTCTAATGGTCAGAGCACGGGCTTTGCGGGGATGGAGAACTGGGCCCACATCGCTGTGTGACCTTGGGGAAATGTCTCAACCTCTCTGTGCCTGTTTGCCCATCCGTTAAACAGGAACAACAATAACTCTCACTGGGTTATTATGAGGATTTGATGTGACGATGCAGAAGTACTTAAAATAGTGCCTGGCACATGGTAAATTTTTAATAAATTTTAGTTTAAAATGGCCATTGATTTTTAAAAAAATTGCTAACGTTTGGATGGGTACAAAAGCCTCAAACTACAAAAGGCCTGGGTTCTACACTTTGCTGTGTGAATTTGGGGGTGCTCTTGGCCCCCTGGTCCCTGTCGGTCAGGGAGGGCGGGGCCGCGGGGAGACGCTGCTGGAGCCCCGACTTTGTCCTGTGACTTTGGGTGTTAAATGACACGATGTTCAGGCTCGAGGTGCAGTTCTCACAGACCAGTGTCATTTCGTCCTCGAGCCATCTGTGGGCGGTAAACGGGCCAGTTACTGTCGTCATTGTGCCTCCACGCCCAGGGAATTCCATGAAATGGCAAAAATCACACCTTTCTGCCCAGGAAGGCCAGGGCCCATGTGGCTGGCTTCTGCCCATGGTTCTAGGGCCAGCCGCTCTGCTGGGTCTGTGAGGTTGTTTGCGTTTTAATAAACGGCCACCCACACTGTTGGAAACCCCGCAGTGCTGGTAACCCGCATAGTGGATACTTCTAGCAGAACGGTCTCGCTGCAGGGAAGGGGCCGTCCTGGAGTTTAAATAGGAATGTTCTGGAATGTGCTATGGCAAACACGTTATGGCCACGTATCGGGGTCTGGTGCACCAGCGCTTACAAAGTACCCTCCCAGATCTCATTTCATCTGTTCTCCTCAATTGCCCACGAGGTCTTCCTCCCATTTTGCAAATGCAAACGGGGCTCAGAGACAGGCATTGGCTCGACGTTCCAGAACCAGCAAGTATTGTCAAAGCAGGACTTGAACCCAGATCTTTTGGTTCTGAGCCCAAAGGCACCCTCTCTGAGAGCTTCTGGTGTCCTGTGACCCAGCCGGGTCCTGAGGGCCGTTGAACTTTGGCTCCTCTGGGGAGAAAGCTCAGCAGAGGCCCGGTCCTGTCTCAGGGGAACCGGGCCCACTGCTGACGCATCACCTCCCCGGGGGCTGCTGGGAAAATCCCTGGCAGGTGCAGAGGCCCCTCCCCCTCCCCGCATTTGTTCTGGAAAGGGGAGCCATCTACCCGGGGAACGTTCCCCAGGAATAATTGCCAAAAGGCCTAATTTTGGAGATAACCACCGTTACGAATGTCTCATTACTTTAATTAAAGTCTCATCCGTCACCGAGGAGCTGGTCCCTGAAGCGAAGGGGCTACCGCGGCAGCGGCCCGTGTGAGCGGCAGAGCATGAGTCTACACCGCAGGCCCCCCCCACGCCCACGCCGCCCCGTCCAGACACCAGCAGCCCCGGCAAACTGCCCACGAACTCCCCGTTCCCTCTTCCGACGCCCAAATATAATCCAAGCACCGCTCTCCACGCAGCCGCGCAAATGTGACGTCCCCACTCCAAGCGCAAGAGGCAGGGGCGGCAAAAGCCGAAGTGGCGTCTGACGAACCGGGGCGCGACCGGCCACGCAGGAAGCGGGTGGTGCCCAGCGGCTGCGCCTCCGGGGACAGCTGGGCACACCCGGGCGCGCCTTCGGGTATTGGGGTGCCCGGGGTCGTGTCTGCTCGCTGGGTGTCGTCCTCGTGACCTCTGCTGATCCGACCCTCTCTGCGTGCGCCACCCTTTCTCCACGTCCCGTCCCACGGCCGCCGTCGGCACTGCAGGGACCCAGGAGGCGGCGGGGGGCGCCGGCCTCCCATGCGGGCAAAAACCTGAGTAAGATGTTCGACTCCCCCAAAACGTGATGGCCGGCAGCCTGCTGACGACCAGAGCCTCATGGGTAACGTGGGTGGTCGATTAATGCACGTTTTGTATGTTGCTGCTATACGTGTTAGTTAGGTGCTGTGTTCTTTTTTTTTTTTTTTGAGACAGAGTCTCACTTTGTTGCCCAGGCTAGAGTGAGTGCCGTGGCGTCAGCCTAGCTCACAGCAACCTCCAACTCCTGGGCTCAAGCAATCCTGCTGCCTCAGCCTCCCGAGTAGCTGGGACTACAGGCATGCGCCACCATGCCCGGCTAATTTTTTCTATATATATTAGTTGGCCAATTAATTTCTTTCTATTTATAGTAGAGACAGGGTCTCGCTCTTGCTCAGGCTGGTTTCGAACTCCCAACCTCAAGCGATCCTCCCGCCTCGGCCTCCCAGAGTGCTAGGATTACAGGCGTGAGCCACCGCGCCTGGCCTAGATGCTGTATTCTTACGATGCAGTCTGCTAAGAAAAGAAACTGGTGTTAAGAAAATCACAAGGCAAGCGTATCTGCTACTCATCACGTGGAGGCGGGTCACTGTAAGGGTCTTCATTCTCACGCCTTCACGTCGAGGGGGCCGAGGAGGACGGGGAGGGGCTGGTCTTGCTGTCCCGGGTACCCGTGGACCCGCGCAGTTCAAACCTGTGCTGATAAAAGGGCCAACCGCAGGATCGTTGCTGTTTCACAGGTTTGGAAACTGAGGCTCTGAGAGGGAGGACAGATCTGCCCAAAGCCACACACGCAGCTAACGGGCGACCCAGGCAGGCGGTGAAGTCTGGTGTGTCTGTCTGACTCTGGAATCTTGCGCCCAAGCCCTGACGCCCGAAGTGCCTATGGCCAAGGTGAGGGGTGGGGCCGGGTGGGCAGCGCCCACAGGAGGGCCTGAAGGGCCTGTGCTGGGCAGGTCACCTGTGTCTCATTCGGTTCTGAAACCCATGCTGCCAGGAAGGTAGTGTCCTCATCCCCATGTTACAGACCAGGATCCTAAGGCTCAGAGAGGTTAAGTCACTGGCCCATGGTCACACAGCTGGTAAGCAGGGACAAGGTCAAGCCCAGACCCCCTGGCGTAGGATGAATTCGTTGGCGTCAAGGCCCCCACTCTGCACCCCTACCAAACACCCACTCCCTGGTGCATCTCTCGGAGGGCAGAGGCCGCCCCGATGACGCAGGCTGGCGCTCACCGGCCCCACTGGGAGCACGGTGGGATTTGCGCCCGGCTGTGGCCGGCAGGGCTCCCTCCATGCCAGGTGTGCCCGATGCCAGCGGCTTCTGTGTGCAGGGGAGGGCCCCAGCTTCTGCCTGGCTCGAGGTTTATTTTCTCCTGAGTGGCCACAAGAGATGCCATTTCCCGTCACAGACTCCGGCTCCATCCAACCGTCCCCGCAAACGGCCCCTCCGCTCAGCCCGCCCGCCGGCGCGAGAGCAGTAGCGGGAAGGCGGGGAGCAGGGATTTCTCCCCGGGGTTAAACATCCCAGTTTGAGGTAAAACCATTTCCTGGCTGGCGCTTCTCACCGCCAGCGGGGCCGCAGAAGGGCCATCGAGTCAGCCTGTCTAGCGCTGAATCTCGCTAACTAGACGGCGGCGCTAGGCCGGGCGGGGGGCGGGGGGGTCGGTGCGGGGACAGAACCCGGCAGGTGCAGGCAGCTCTGGGGGTCCCGGCCATGGGGGCGGGTGGGCTGGCAGAAGCCGTCTCCCCTGGGTCACCCGGGGCCCCGGCGGGGGTGCTGTCCTCAGCCCTGGGGTCTGCGTTGCCGCAGGCGAGAAGGAATTCGTGCTCCCGGGGCTGCGCTGGGGCTGCCGAGAGCAGGGGAGGCGAGATCTGAACCAGGAGCGGCCGTCATAGACCCGGGGACGCTCGGCGGGAGAACCACGGCCCACCCCGGATGGGGGAGGACGCCCAGCCCTCCCACGGGAGGTGGGCGCCGAGGGGAACAGCACCCCAGCGTTCATGACGATTTCACCAGCCAGGGCATCGTCCCGCCTAGCAGGGCAGGCGGTCCCGCTGCCTCCCCCACGCCGGGTCCTGTCCCTCTCCGTGCAGACTCTGCCCACACCGCAGCCAGCCCCGGGGGTCCAGAAAGGGGAGGAGAGGGAGGAAGGGATGACAGAGAGAGGGAGAGACAGAGAGAGGAATAGAGACAGAGAGAGGGAGAGAGACAAAGACAGAGAGAGGGAGAGAGAGGCAGAGAGAGGGAGAGAGAGGAATAGAGACAGAGAGAGGGAGAGACACAAAGACAGAGAGAGGGAGAGAGAGGCAGAGAGAAGGAGAGAGACAGAGAGAGGGAGAGAGAGAGAGAGGGAGAGAGACAGAGAGGGGGAGAGACACAGAGGCAGAGAGAGGGAGAGAGAGGCAGAGAGAGAGAGAGAGGCAGAGAGAGGGAGAGAGAGGCAGAGAGAGGGAGAGAGAGAGAGGGAGAGAGAGAGAGAGGGAGAGAGACAGAGGGAGAGAGACAGAGAGGCGGAGAGAGACAGAGAGAGGCAGAGAGAGGGAGAGCGAGGGAGAGGGTGCCCATCCCTGAGCAGGCGACAGGACTATTTCCATGGGCGTTGTCATTTGAAGAGGCTGGAAAGACTGCCCCAGATAGCTCCTTGTCACAGAGCCCCGCCTACCCGAAATTGCCAACTCTTCTTTCCTTTGGGCAAGGCCACTGAGAGCCCCAGCTTCAAATGTAAGAGTGACGTCTGAGAAGGGCATTCGTTCACCAGCACCCACTAACACCATAGTGAGAACTAGAGGGTAGGTGGGGTGGCCTGGCACTCAGCGGAGACTTGGAACAGCAGGGGCGGCCCAGGGAGGCTGCTGCCAGGCAGGTAGGTGCCTTTTGGGAGATGCCTGCTGCCCCGAAGGCTGCTGTCTTCCAGGGAATTCGGTCTGGGGAACTGTGGCCCAGTGAGTGGTTGAGACTTTACCGCGAGCTGTGACGAGCAGTCGCTGGCCCACTGAGCCCTGTAGAGAGAGAGCCAGTGCTGTGTTACCCTCCCCCCCATGTTGTGTTCTAGATTCCCTCATCCTGTCCTGTCCCCTGCTGTGTGTGCGCGAGGCTCAGTCGTCCCGTCCTGCAAGGCTCGGTGCTGTGCTCCCAGCTCTGCCACGCCCCTCTGATGCCCCTGCCCCTCTTGCTGGACGTAAACTCTTCAGCCACAGAGTGATGCCCACGGCTTGGGGTCTGCGCCTCCCCTCCCTTGGTCCCCCGGTGGAGGGTGCATTATGTGTAGCCGGGACCCATCCCCCTGCTGGTTACCCCTAAGCTGCCTGGCCCTGCCTCCCCCTGGCTGGGATCTGCGTCTCTAGGCCCCCACGGGGTGAGCACACACCGAGGGCCAGGCGTCCTGCCGAGTGTTGGGAGGCGTCTGCCGCTTAATTCTCCTGGCAACCCCCTGCAGGGAGTGTGGTCCCCACGCCCTCTTACAGATAGGGAAACTGAGCTCCCGCTGTTCTTCCGGCAAGGACACCAGCTTCAGACAGCTCCCCGTGCCATGCCTGGGCCCCCTCGGCCCTGCTGCCGCTGGCTGGGCCTGGGCGCACGCCGGCTGGGATGTTCGGGGCTCCCGGAGAGCTTTTTGTCTTTGCCGATGGTCTCTGGCCAGTCCTCTGCCCTTCTACTGGCAGACACAGCTTTCTGCTGCTTGTTCACTGTTTCTCTGGTGAAAGACTCTGCTTTTCCTTCCAAGGTTTCTAGTTCTCCTTCTTGCAGCTCAACGAAAAGAGAACAAGACCCAGAGTAGAGTAAAAGCCAGCTCGGCTCGGTGGTGCACTGCGGCCACCTTGCACAGACTGAGCGGCACATGGGCAGCTTGGAGTCGCCCGGGGGCCAGGGGTGGGGGGAGCATTTACACCACGGGGATCGGCAGACGCTGTGCATCGGCTCCTTTCCACCGGGGGTGGGGGGGTGGGCGTGGATCATTTGCCAGCACACCCTGGGGGGACACTGGGAGGTTCTTTTCCCACTGGAGGAAAGAGTCGTGGCGTTGCGAGCGCTGGCCCCGAGAGCTGCCCTCTGCACCATCGTCCTCGTCAGGGCACTGTCCCCCTGGTCACTATCAGTGTTGAACTCCTGCACAATCGGCACTGTTTGCCTTGGCTTCAGATTGCTCAACTCCCGGCCGACACCGAACGTACGTTAGAAATAAATACCCGTAAACTGAACAGCACAAGGTCCCCACGCACAGCCGTGCGATGTGATTTCTTTGCACAGCGCACGGAGACAGACACCGGTCAGCGTCCTTATTGACGCGATTTGGTCCTTCAGGGCTTTCGTCTCGCCCTGTCCCGGGGCCAGCAGCCCCGGAAGCTGGAGGCCCTGGGGTTCTGGGAAGCGTGAGCGTGTGGGGGGCGGGTCCTTCCAGAAAACTCCGAGCGTGAGTCGAGTGCTCCTCGAGGCAGACTGCTCCCATGTGCAGCAGTGTGGCCGACTCTCCTCGGCAGAGCTGCATTAAACATTCAGGGTATAAATTTGCACAAGGATTAGCTGTTCCCAGAACAAACAGCCCTCTCGGGCGCTGCCCCCGCACACGCAGCCGCCCTTGCTACCGAGTGCAAACAGGCACGGAGCCGCCATGTCCCCTCCTCTCTCCATCTGCCCCTTCCTGCGGCCAGCGTGACAAGAACGGAGTGTGGAGGCGGGGGAGGGGTCCTGGCCGCAGGCGGGAAACCTGTGACGGTTAATTTCATGTGTCAGCTCGGCTGGGTTAGGGGGCGCCCAGACAGCTGCCGTCATGTTGCTTCTGGGCGTGTCCGTGAGGGTGATTCCGTAGAGCAGCATTTGAATCCGTGCACCGAGTCGGAGGATTTGCCCTCACCAGTGTGGTCGGAGCCGTCGGATCTGCCGAGGGCTCAAATGGAGGCAGAGGAGGGACAAACTCTCTCTCTCTCTCTTCCTCTTTCTCCTTGAGATGGGACATCTGTCTTTTTCTGCCCTTGGACATCATTGGGGCTTCTGACTCTTGTGCCTTCAGACTCTAGGACTTATACCAGTGCCACCTTGGCTCCCAGGCTGAGTCACAGCGTCAGTTTCCCTGTTCTCGGGTCACTGGACTTCATGGCCTTCATAATGGCGTGAGCCCATTCCCGTAGGAAATCTCCCCACCCATCCATCCATCCATCCATCCATCCACCACCCATCCATCCATCCACCATCCATCCACCCACCATCCATCCACTATCCATCCATCCATCCACCATCCATCCATCTATCCCTCCATCTATCCATCCACCCATCCATCCATCCACCCATCCATCCATCCATCCACCCATCCATCCACCATCCATCCACCATCCACCATCCATCCATCCATCCATCCACCATCCATCCACCCATCCATCCATCCATCCACCCATCCATCCATCCACCATCCATCCATCTATCCACCATCCATCCATCCACCATCCATCCATCCACCCATCCATCCACCATCCATCCATCCACCATCCATCCATCCACCATCCATCCATCCACCCATCCATCCATCCATCCATCATCCATCCACCATCCATCTATCCACCCACCATCCATCCATCCACCCATCCATCCATCCACCCGTCCATCCATCCATCCATCCACCCATCTATCCATCCATCCACCATCTATCCATCCATCCACCATCCATCCATCCATCCACCCACCATCCATCCTACTGGTTCTATTGCTCCAGAGAGCCCTGACTAGTCCTTGACTGATCCAGAGCTCAGGTGTTGGGGAACAACGGGGACGCGGTGCCCTTGTCAGGTTTCCCTTGGGTTTCCCTGGGTATCCGTCAGGTGTCAGGGCTGTGCTGGGTGCTGAGGCAGTAATGACAGCTGAAGGGCGGTCCCCGTCCTCACAGAGGTTGCGTTCTTGCTCCCGTCACCCAGATGCGCACAGCTAGTCTGCAGCAAGCGCAAGGGGGTGAAGAAGCTTTCCCAGCGCAGGTGACTCAAATGCTGGGTTCTGGGGTTGTAGCCAGGTGGAGGAGGGAAAGGCATTTCTAGAGCGAGGTTAGCACGAGAGCCAGGCTAGGCCCCTCTCCGGAGCCCACTGCAGACTGTGCGAAGAAATCAGCGGGAAGGCAGAGGGACAGCCCTCCCGCTCCTCTGGGCAGGCGCTGGGATGGCCTGGCCTGGGTTGCCGTTGGTGCAGAAATGTCCCCACAGGCAGCAAGCCCAGGTGGCAGTGGGAGGAGGCAGGCAATGGGTGGACAACGGGAAGGTCACCCTCAGAGCAGGTTATGAAGAAGCTTATATGATCTCTGCTGGGTAGAGATACCCCTTTTAACCTAGAGCCGAAGCGTTCCATGCCTTCCAGCCGAATGCCCACGGCAATTTCTCGTCCTCACAATACTTCCAGATAAATGCATACCGCAGATGAGTCACTGATGCTCGGAGAGGTGTAGTAACCGGTGCAGAGCCACACGGGCCTCTGTTCATCCTCAAGTCTGCAGACTTTCTCTGACCCTCCTGCGCCTCACGGGGACGCCGTTGTCTAGGACGGGCTCAGAGAAGGTGCAGCTGCAGGCCCAGCACGGCGCTTTGGCACGAATAACGAACACGCCCTCTGTCCCCGCAGTGGTGCTGCCGGCTCAGCCCCGGAGCCGAGTCACCCTTCCCCCTGCCCCGGGTCTGCCCGGGCACAGCGCCGTCCCCGCGGGCTTTGGAAACGCACAGCCCTCCTTTCAAAGCCGCCTCGGGGGGTTCAGAGTTGTTTTCTGCTTTCGAGGACAGGCTCCCCGTGCACGCAATGGTTTGGCCAAGCCGGTGTTAGCGGCGTGCCCGCTCCGCTTAGTCTGCTCACCAGTATCGCTGGGGTCCTCATTGAGTGGTCGTTTCCCTTCTCAGAAGGTCTCTCTGCCACCAGCAAATCCGAGCCCGGCTCATTTATTGATGCTCACCAGTGCGCACGCGAGGCCCGGCAGACCCGACTTCCAAGGCCAAGAGACCGCGGATGTTTCCAGGTAAAGTAAAAAGTCGGGGGAGAAGGAGGAGAGGGAGGAGGGGGGTTGGCAGGCTCATTGTTCACAATGCGTCCTTGCCTTATGGGCACCCCACTCTCTCTTCCCAGCTGTCCCCAAAGCCACGGGAGATGGCACTTCTGTTCTATCTCAGGTTCCCGAAGAGGAAGCAACGGGCTAGGTTGGGGAACTGCAGGGAGAGCGAGGCACGAGATGGTGCCCCAGCACTCTCCCCTGCAGACAGTGTTGGAGAAGCTGGAAAGTAGGTCTGGTCCGTTGTTCCCTGGCGGTGAGGTGTCGGGGCGGAGGGTGGCTCTTGGAATTCTCTGTGCACGAGAATTCTCTGGACTGGCGTTTTATTCCCAGCTCCCGACTCTCTTAACTTGAGGCCTTGACTACGTCTCTGGGCCTCAGTTTGCTCGTCTATAAAATGGGAGGATTTGACTAGATTAGGGGCCAGTGAACTTTCTCCAAAAAGAGATAATACATATTTAAGGATTTTCCCGCCAAGAAGTCTCCGTGGCAACTTCGAGCCTCTGTCGCTGCACAGCAAAAGCAGCCAGAGACAATGTGTACACGAATGGACGTGGCCGTGTCCCAATAAATCTTTATTTATAAAAGCAAAGGATGGGCCAGATTGCTGTGGTTGTTCATTTGCAGTGGAACCCTTTAACCCACTCTAACCTTGCCTGAAACTCCACCACACAGAATACACAGAAACAAAGCGTTTCCAGTTGCAGTGGGGAGATTGGCACCCTCTCCCACCACAACCCTTCCAGCACCCCAGCTCCTACCTCACCCCTCCCCTCCCAGCATGGGTTCCTGGAATAGAGTCTGAGAACTGAGGGGCTTAGATGCTCTCTCGGGTCCAACAGTCTATGATTTGTTCATTCTCCCATTTCATCCATCTTGTGCCAGGTGCTGAGCTAGGAGCTAGGAGGGGCACATAAGCCCTCAGGCACTGGGTACTTCCAGTCTAGTGGACTTCTTATGCAATTCGATTTTTTTAAGCCATTTATACATCACTCCAAGAAGTTTTATCTTAAATAAACCCAGATAATGTGTTAAAATCATATAAACACCATACGCTCTCAATTTTGCTGTTAAAAATTTCAATCCAGGACTGGCTACATAATTCTCAGGGCCAAGCACAAAACGAAAATGCAGGTTCCCTTGTTCAAAAATGATCGAGAACTTCAGGAGCCGGGTGCAGTGGCGTGTGCACGCAGTCCCAGCTCCGGCTACTCGGAAAGCTGAGGCAGTGTTGCGGCAACGTGTACAGCTAGTGTTACAGCTCTTGATGGGGAAAAGAACCGAGCAGCACACAAAGAGTCGGAGAACAGCCTTTATTCCTCTGGAACCCTTAGCACAGCAAGTGTTACAGCTCTCCTCATGTCTTCTGATCTTCTCACCTTCCTTCCTTGTTCTCCTCCTGCTTTTATACCCTTGGTAGGGCTCAAAAAGCATCCAATCAACTACAAGCTTTAACATCCAATCAGCAACAAGCATTAACATCCAATCAGCAACAGTGGGATTCAAAAATTACCCAATCAGGATCATGCGAGCAGCGTGGAGAAGTGACAGGAGGCTGCTGAGCATCAAGTGCGGCCTGGACAGCGGACGTCAGTGAGCAGGGCCCAGAAGCAGGCGGCGGCTCTACCGCGAGGCCCGGCCCCAGCAGCGTGCCCTCCAACCGGCCACGCGCAGCGCCTGCCCGCGGAGCTACGGAGCGACGGGGAGGTGGCACGCAGCTGCCTCCCAGCGCCTGGCATTTTCCGCGTCATTAGGAGGATCGCTTGAACCCAGGAGTTTGAGGAGTCCAGCCTGGGCAACATAGCAAGACCCCATCTCTATCTTAAAAAAATGATTGAGAATCCTAAGACGCTGACAGCAGAACAATCCCAGCGCGGGTCCCTCTGAGCGCCAGCCTTGCGCTGCATGGGCCCACGCACACCAAGCCAGCCCTGCATCCATAGAGAAAGATGTCCCCCAAAGTGCTAGGGAAGTCACCTCTGGATGGGAGAAGAGGGGTTTTCATTCTCTTCTTTGTGTTTTCCGTAAGTTCTAACATTTCCACTGTTACATAGGTTGCCGTCATTGCAGAAGAAAAGGATGATCAACTTTTAAAACAAACAAAGCGAAGTGTAGGGCAGCCGCCTCCGAGGCTGGGTGCTGGGCAGGCACAGCAGAGCAAGCTGCCTTCCCTCTGGGGTTTGCCGACCCTCCAGCCCGAGCAGGACGGAAACTCTGCTGTCCCTCGTCCCCCTTCCCAGAGCAGAGCCAGGCTGGCGTCCTCATGGCCACAAACCGGAGGAGGGAAAAGGGAGCTGAGCAGGGAAACGTGTCAGGCCTGGATCCAGGTTCAGCTGGAAGCGGCTCCGTGTCCTTGTCCCGGGTCCAGAGGTGGCTCCGAGATCCCCCACGGCCCATGCGGGGGCTGCCCTTGGTGACGGCTTGCGTCCCCAACCTGCACAGTGGGTTGCCGGCTGCTCTTCCTGGCTCTCGACCCCTGGGAAGGAAGGTCGGAAGTAGCAGGGATGCTCCGCCCACGTGTTCATCGAAAAGTTTCAAAGGGAAGTCGGGGTCGGACAAGGATGCGTTCCGCACCTCTGAAGGTCTGGGTTGTGGCGACGGATGACCACGCGCTCCCGGGAAACCTCTCCGGGTACATAACGCTGTGTAAATGTAGATCCAAGAAGTCCCTCCTAATCCACGAAGGGGTCATTGAGGGAATTAGGAATGCTTAGGGAGGGAGCCCTAACCTTCTGCGAGAAATGTGACGCTGTTCCGCGCAGCACCCCGGGGCATGATAGCAAAATCAGGATATTCGGGATGTGCGAGAGTCACAAGGGCTTTTGAACCACCCCTCGCCCCAGGCTCTGGCCGATCTGCTGTGGCCTCCGCCTGGATCCCCATCCCCTGCGTGGGACTCCAGTCCCTGGGCCCTGGAGGACTGAGCACCCTCCGCCCCCAGCTCACCAGCCCCCTGGGCCGTCCTCCTCCCCTGAGCAACCCTCCAACCCCCAGTGAACTTCTCAGAAGCCCACACTCTTCAGTGAATCGATCACACCACCATGGCCCTTCTCTGACATTCTGGAACATTCTCCCCGCCCCCCATACAGCTTTTACCTTTTGCTTTTGGCCACCAAATATGGAGTGGAGCCCTTTCTCTCCACTAACAGAGGCATGGGGGGGGGAGTCGTTGCAGTAATGGGGTGCTGTGATGAGGCCTGGGTGTCTCCATGGAATGTGACACCTGCCAGGAGCTCGTGGGACCCTCTCGCCTCTTTTTCCTTGCATGGAGGTAAGATTTGCATAATGCAAAATCAACAATTCTAAGTGAACAATTCAGTGGCATTTAGTACATTCTCAGTGTTGTGCAGCCACCGCTTCTATCAAATTCCAGAACATTTCCATCACCCGGAAAGGAAACCTCTAGCCCGTCGGCTGTCACTCCCGGGTCCTCATCCCCCAGCTCCTGGCGCCCACTGACCTGCCTTCTGTCGCTGTGGGTTTGCCACTTCCTGACACTCCACGCAAATGGGAATCACACGATGCATGGTCTTTTGTGACTGGCCCCTTCCACCTAGCATAGTACAACCCCTTTGTTTTACTCACCGAGACCCGGAGAGGAAAAGCGACTTGTCCAAGCCCACACAGCTTATGATACGGAAGGAGCCAGAGCTCCTCAGGGACAAGAGACCAGGGAGCCGGGATCGGCAGCGCCAGGTTGAGACGAGCAGAGTGGTAGACTCGTGAACTGGAAACGGAAAGCACAGCACGTGCTCATAAAGCCTATAAATTGACCGCATAGCAGACACCGCCTTCAACGAGCATTCACGGAGTGTCTCCTGAATGCACAGCAAACCCACCACGTGAGGAAGGATTCCCTCTTCCCCAGAGCTCCCAGAGGGGCTGGTTCCAAGCACAGCCTTTGCCCTTCCTCCACTCGTTCCCCCGCCTCTCCAAAGCTCGTCTTCCGGTCGTGGCTGTGCCCACGGAGCCCGCGTTGGAAGCACTTGTGAGGGTCACACGTGGCCGTGCACCGCGATTGCTCCGTGCAGTAAGTGGGCAATAAATGTCAGCCTTTAGCGTCACTGTGTTGTCACATCTTCACACTGCTATCATATTGTGTAAGAGCAAGCTGCTTGCTCCGGGCGTCTCCAGCCCTCGGGCCAGTCTGGCCACAACAGTGGGTCGTGCACCAGCTAAGAGCCCCCTGTCTGAGGTCTGCACATAAAGGTGAGGGTCTGTTCCTCCTACCCCAGCCAGAGCCCGGGAAAAGGGGTATCTTCCTGTTGTGCAGGCCTGGGGTGGAGGGTGAGGTGAGGGACGGGGGTGACAACAGTTTTCAGCATTGGCATTTGTCACCACTTCCCAGAAGGGCAGAGGAAGGCCAGGCTGGGCTCCTTTGTGTCCCTGCCTCTGGGTCCCGGGACAGCCCTGTCAGCCCTCCCCAGGTACCTGCTTCCCACCCTCCTGCTCCGGACGGGAAGGGCGGGAAGCCCAGCTTCCTCTGGGAGGCATTTCTCCAGACACGCGAGGACCCTGTGTATGTACGATCACTGGTTACACATGTATCTGCCTGCTCCATGCCTGCACACGGGTGTAAATCGCCACAGCTGTAACACTCACCGCCGCATCCCCGGGAGCTCCCCGCACAGACTGGGCACAGAGAGGATTCCTGCCTTTACCTTTGGAGGAACTAGAACAGCCTAATTTTATTTATTTTTAATCAACTGTTTCGGCATGTGCCCTCTAGTCAAAGGCAGAGCCAGAGCCCGACGCGGGCACGTTATTTATATTAGCTTTTATCTACCCAGGGAAGGCTTGGGAGATGCAGTATCTCGTTTGCAGACACCCGAGTGACAACACGCCATTACTCAGGGCCTAAACGAGCTCTGCACGGAGGACGGGAGGGAGGCCCGGGCGGCCCTTCCGCCGTGAGGACAACAGAGCTATCAGGGCCAGCCGCCTCCTGCCCTTGGTACATGGTGCTGGCCCGAGCCCTCAGCCTGTAGGGGCTTGGGCCAGCACCATGTGTGCCAGCGGCCCACTTCCCGAGGCTGGTCTCTACTGCTCAGCATCTCCTGGCACCCAGCAGACAGGCACAGGTGGCCCACAGGTGGCCCACACCTGGCAGCCTGGCCCAGGCCGCCGCACCTGGCTGTGGATGCCTGGAGGCACACCGCCCCTCGCTCTTGATCGAGGCAGTGTTAGGTGAAAGGCAATTGGTCCCAGAGCTTTTGGGACAGCAACAGGATGCAGCCACTGCACAAATAAATGAAGGCACAAATGAATGAATGCATGCATGTTTGGGTGGCCACCACGAAGGACTGTGGGGCTGGAACCACTTTGCTACCCGGGCAGCGGCGTCTGACTTGGTGTCCAGAGCCCATTGGACACGCCGGCACTGCCACGCTGACGGGCTGACAGCCCCACGCAAACAGGTCCTAACGGGTTACCTTTTAGGGTCGGAAAAGGACCCTAACAGGAGACGTGAGAACCTAGAACACAGGGCTCTGAAAGCTATTTTTACCATCAAGTTAAAAAGCAAGATACAAAGTTGGACATTGTTTTGCAAATGTGGCCGTACGTAAGATTCATCTAGAGAACTTTCAAAAAGTCGTTTGAAAAGACAGTTTGTGTATCTCAGGCTCAGGGAGTCGGTCTCGGGGCAGGCTGGGGAGCAGGGCGGGGACGCATGCGGTTCTGAGGCCTCTAAGTGCTTCCGGTGAGGCCGTAGGTTTTCGGGCTCCTGCCACTCGCTGGGTGGTTCCGCTCCTAAAAAGCTGGCACACAGGACGAAGATTGGAAGGAGACGCAGAACAAGTTTCCAGCCGTTATCTCTGAGGAGCCAGAGGGTGGGGGCATTTTTTTTTCTTATTGCTTTTTATGCTTTTATGATTTTCTACAATAAGCATCTTTCCTTTTTAGAATTTGGAGAACATAACTGATAAGAGAAGTCCCATTAATTGGAAGGGACAGTGGGGAGGTTTGCCAGGCTGTACCTGATGTCAGTCCCCAAGGATTGTCTGCAGGGCATCCATGTGGGAGACGTCGGGGTTCCGTTTCTCTGCCCCCAGCATTTGCCGAGCTGGTAACCTTGCCCTCCGCTTCCACCGCTCTGAAACCTGGGCTCAGTGTCGTGTGGAGGGACGAGGGCCCAGGCTGCTCTGGGGCTTGCCAACCCCCTCGAGGACACTTTGCTGGGGGTGGTGTTGCTGGCCCAGCTGGGGAAGCCCACCTGATCCCCCCACCCCACTCTCGCCCTGTCTCTGCCAGAGTATCCAGTTCCTGGGGCATCTAGTGGCCGACAGGTATGGACTGGCCACCAGCCATGTGCCTGGCCCAGAGCTGGGCACTGTCGTAATAGCTACCAGCCCCCGGGGTGCTGAGCACCTGCCACGGCGGCCTCCCAGCCTGACGCTTTCCCTCTGCCTCTCGTCCTCGTGACGACTCACCGGGATCTTTCTTTCCATTTTACAAATGAGCAAACCGAGGCTGGGGATGATGAAGTGATCTGCCTCGAGCCACACGGCTCCTGAGCAGCAGAAAGTTCCTTCTGTCCCGGCGTGCAAGGCCGGGAGAGGGCGCGGGGAGGCCTTCCTTGCAGCGTCCTTTGGCTCCGTGGGCTGGCTCGGGGTCTGGAAGCCTCGTTACCAAATGGAATCCTAACGGCGCTGTCGTGCCACGGGCTGAAATTAACAGTGCCTGCTGTCCCCTGAGCCCGCACAAGGGCTCCCCAGGCCAAGGAGACACGTTATTTGATATTAATCCCCCCAAAACCTTTGTAGCTGTTCACTCAGTATTTCCAAACCAATTAGCGGCTCAGAGTTTGCAAAGAGGGTCCACGCTGGGGCTTTCCAGCAGGGACCCCTCCAGGTCCGGCACCAATCTGAGAGCGTCATTTAGCAAAGAGAGAGAGCATAGCATGTTTTAGCTCGAGGGAGGCTGGAGGCAGTAACAGGTGTCCCTTGAGCGGAGTCAGATTCTCCGGTTTAAAGAGGCAACGTGTTTCCCTGCCATCGTTGGACTTTGGAGCCTCCTTAATTTGAAAGGGGGCATGGTTGGAGCTGGTTGGAGACCAGGTCGCTTTGCCGGGGCTGTTCCCCCCTGGGAGCCCGGCTGGCGCCTCCCTGTAATTGGAGTGAGCCCGGGAAGCTCTCGTAGCTGGGCCAGCACCCGCTGTGCCTGGAGAGTGGCAGGCAATTTACTGCTCTGGGGCAATTCTCTAGGTCAGTGTGGCCAGAGGGGACAAAAAGCCAGACATCATCACCTGTTCCTTCTGGGCTGAGGTCCCCCAGCTGTCTGTCCTGGTCCATGTTCTGGGTGTGTCCCGCTCTCTGCTAGAGCCTTCACGGGCTGCTCAGGGAGGGCAAGACCCAATGAGCTAAATTCCCTGATCCTTCCCCCGTGTCCCCAGGTGGGGCCTACGTCCCCTGGCAGAAGTGCCACGTCCCTGGGGGCAGCAGGGGCAGGTCAGGCGGAGTCCATCCACTGTGTGTGGCCCAGCGCGGAACCGGGCTCTCGTCTGCTGTTCCTTCCCAGCACCGGCGCTCTCCCTGGCACCGTCTCTGAGGAGGAGCCCCAACCGGCCCGGAACCTTCCCTGTGGGATTCATGCAAATGTCTTCTTGGAGCCAATTTCAACAGCAGTGGAGGCCGAGGCAAGGCTGGAGGCAGCTCTTTCCTGGGGAGCAGGCCTGCCCGAGAGAGTCCGGGCTGGGGAGACTGTGGGAAGAGGTCTGAGGAGGTTGGGGTTCAGTTCTGGAGCTGTCTGAGGCAGGGCCTTGAGGGACCTGCCCGGGATGGCCAGCTGAGGGGGGAGGCCCGGCCGGTGTCTGCCTCTGGGGTTACGCACAGGTGAGGCTGTGCCGGCCTCACCCGCTTCAGGGAGCAGCGGCTCCCTGCACGCCCCTTGGCCCGAGTGAGCAGGACACCCGCTACCCCACTGACCCAAAACCCTGGGTGGGGGTAGGGGAAGGAGGCAGGCATCTCTCAGTGGGCCTCTCCTCTCTCCTCTTCCTCACCCCGCTGGGGCCAGCATGGCGGAATGGCTCTAGGAGGCCTGACACAGGAGTGCCCACCCACGTCAGCCGGGACAAATGGAGACGCCCGCTCCAAGCTCCAGCTCCGTTGTGGGGAAGCGCAGACGCGCCCGCTGGCTTTTCCTCCTCAGTGCTGGCCTGGCTGGCTCCACACAGTGCCCGGCAGAGGGGTTAGCCCTGGGGTCGGGAAGGCGACACACAGGTGGTGCGCTGCTAAATGCCGAACAGGTACCTGGCTCTCCAGAAGAGCAGACATCCATGGTGCTGCTGGCCAGTTTCCGTGGTGCAAATGCTCCCACCCGGCCGGCTGCAAGCTGCCAACGCGATGGCTCCGAACTGGAGTTGGAGAGGGGCGTGCAGGACTGGCTCTCTTGAGCTGGTGTGAGTTGGCTACAGCACGCTGTGCATGCAGGAAGAATCCACAGCCCAGAACCCTTGCCCGGGTGACCCCACACCTTCCCCGGGGACCCCTGCCTGGGACACAAGGGGCCTTTGTTCACCTCCTGGTGCCTTCAGGGAAAGTAATGACTGGTCTGTCAGTCAGGGAGGTCTGAGCAGGGCCTGGAAACAGAGAGGACCCACCGTGGGGACAGAGCCAGCATGGCCCGAGTTGCCTTGGAGCACCCCGCCCCCTCCACTGCAACAAACCCCTATACAAAGAAAGGGTTCCTAGACATTTCCCTAAAACGGAAGGGGAGCTGGGACTTGTCCTACCCAAGGATCAATAGGGCCTAGCGCGAAAGCGGTTTCAAAGCAGCAGAGGGTGCGCGGCTAATTCTCTTGGAGCTGCACACCAGAAAGCTGCTCTTACAGGGGGGATCCGATTTCTTTGCTCGTTCCCAAAAGCCCTGGCTTTAGGGCACCTCAAAGCACAGAAGGCAAGGGGAAATGAAAATCAATCCCGTCTCTTTCAATCAAGCACAAAGGCCTCGCCTCTTTGGCAGGAGCCGGTCTTGCCTTTCCCAGGCAGCAGACGCCTGAGTGAGGCCTGGGGAGGTGGAGGGGGCTGGGGCGGGCAGGCTGGGGTGGGGGGTGCTGGGGATGGGGG